>RQIL01011987.1:0-11363 GCA_003951145.1 Jimgerdemannia lactiflua | reverse complement strand
AAAAAAGGAAAAAAATGGTAGTACTAGAGGTGTGTAGTTTACTAGTAGGGGAGAAGAGATCAGAAGTAGTATGACTGTCAGTAAAGGGGTAACTACTGATAGTTGCAGGACTGGAGATCAAGAAAAAAAATATATATAACTATTGGTGGGTACAAAAGACCTCTTGAGAGCTTGGGAATGATATCTAAGAGAGACCTATCTGATGGTATAATAGGGCTGGTGGTAGCACTATTACTTAAGAAGTCAATCTTCAAGTTCATAGTCATACTAAATTTCTGAGAGTTGGTAGTGATAGTGAAGATGGTTCTGAGAATACTAAGGAGGTATTAGAAGACATGGTGTTGGAGAAGTTACTAAAGGGGCTAGAGGGGGTAAAAGTTGGCTTTGTCAAGAAGAAGCACCTGATGACTATATTGGCTAAAGGGGTAAAAGTCAGTAAGATGGTAGTACCAATAATGAAGTACTTGAGATAGGATCCCAGAGTAGTACACTTGATAGTTAAGGATGTTCTCATAGTTTTGATAGAAGAGACAAGGAGTAAGAAGAGAGTGGTGATGCAGAAGTATGGAGATATAGTAGATGTGAGATTTCAGATATGGGAGGAGATAGTATTAAGGATAGGGAATATAGAAGTAAGACTACAATTGGCTGGAAAGAAGGCAATGAGAAAGACAGGGAATTGGCCTAGAGTACTGAAGTGTGAGCTATTTAAGTGAAGGTATCAAGGGTGAAGAGGACTGAAGAGGAGGAAGAGAATCTGCTAATGATACTATAGAAATTGGAGAGAGCTGTGGAGCAAAGAACGAAGGCCTGGAAAGCCTTTGAGGATATGACTATAGTAGAGGAGGTGAATGGAAAGAAAGTGCAGATAGATAAGAAGATATGGAAGAGAGTATAGAGGAGGTATATATAAAGAGCTACTAGAGAGTTACAGAAAGAAAAATGGAGTGGAGATGGTGCAGCCCCCAGAGTTCACCAGAGATCTGGAGACCTTACAGCATACTCTACAGTATTGAAAAGAATGAGCCAGAGTTCTTCATTGATTTGGATGAGATAAGGAAGACTCAAGTTAAATAAGCAAAGACTCTAGATAGTATGATGGTACCAATGGCTAAGAGAGAGAATGTTATGATAAGGGAGACTTAGAGTATGAGGTTCAGAGTTCTGGATACTGAGCAGAGAGGTATAGTAGTTGGGATTTGTTGAAATTCCTAGAATTTGAGTTATATCTTGATATGTGGTAGTATAGCTAATCTTTGGATATATCATCAATCTAGAATATATAAAAGTGTGTAAGCTGGGATCAATAAAGAGTATCTCTCTCTCTCTCACTCCCTCCATTCCAAGTATTCCACAACAAAAGGTTATGAGCCCTGCTTAGCGATTATATACCCCTCTAACACATATGCTACACTATGCTATACTAGTCCAAGTAGTGCTAGCAGCATGCTGCCAAGTTCTGGTAACACAAACACAAACACAGCCAGAACGGGTTTCACTCCTATGATGATGAACATTCCAGCAGTAGTGCCAACATCAATGGTAAAGAGGATGATTCCTGTCTTTGATGGTAAGGACTATGCCATATAGGCATACCATATAAAGAATCTCCTAGAAGAATGTGGTTTGGAGGACTACTGGAAGCCACAGGCACAAGTAATGACATATGATGCTGTGAAAGATCGCAAAGTACTAAGAAACATTATGTTCACTCTTTCAAATATATAAATGAAGCTGGTAATCAATACTATGACAGCAAATGAAGCCTGGGAGATTTTACGCAATCACCATCAATAGGCATTTGCATCAAACAGATTCTACATAAAGGCACAACTATTCAATCTTTGAATTAAGTCCAAGAAGAGCATCTGGGACTATGCCAATCGAGTCAATGAGCTGGTGAATCAAGTGAATTCCTTTACATCTACACTGGCAGACACTATTAAGGATGAAGACAAGGTCCTGGCTCTTATACGAGGCCTTCCTGAAGTGTACAATGTGATTGTCGCTGCTATGAGGGAATCCAGTAAATTATCAGATTATAAGCATATCATTACAAGCCTTTTAAATGAGAAAACAAGGCTAGGCAGCAACAATACCAATAAGGAATATGATGAGAAAGCATTCTACAGTGGAGCACCTGGACGAGGCAAAGGCAAGTCAAATAAAGGTCAAGGCCAGCAATATGAGAAATTTGATAGTAAATGCTTTTATTATAATAAGTGTGGACATTGTGAGCAGGACTGCAACTACAAGAAGAAGGAAAAGGGTGGCCAACAATAAGGACAACAGCAGGCAAACACAGTGGATGCCAACAATGAAAACAGTGGTGGTGGAGGTCTATTCTTCATAGAAGCGGTGACCTATCCATATGCAGAAACCATCGAAATAAGAGGAAATTCAGAACCAACTGTTAGTTTCACCAATGCCAGTTACAGATGCAATTCCACCAGTTCGATATCTACAAATCCTGATCAACAAAACACTTTTCCAATAGTGAAAAATGATGACATACATAAGTGCCAATGTGGGTTATGTACCAAGCAGTGCTTATATATATAGCAAAGAAGTCTGGCTCATGGATTCAGGCACAACCCAGCATATGATGGCACATCATAAGTGGTTTTCCACATATGAACAATTCAAGCATCCCATATCCATCAAGTTGGGTGATAATAATGTCATATACACTCAATACAAAGGCAATATTGGTATACATTTACATGGGAATATTGATGAACCCTCAGACACCTTTATGGATATACTATATGCCCTAGATATAGGCAAAAATCTCTTCTCAATAGGCCAGATGATGGCTCGAGGTAATAAAGAAGTAAATATATACCCAAATAGTGTAACGGTAATCAATCTAAAGAATAATAAGGAGTTAATGTATGCATCGAAGAAGGGGAACTTATACTCAATTGACAGCATGCTGAGTGGTGCATCATTTGTATATTCTGCAACTACAACTAAAGAGGATCTCTGGCATATATGGCATGAATACTTAGGACATATTGGCAAGATGAGCCTGAAACAGATGATAAGGAGCAAGTCCATATATGGTTTACTGGACTATATGCTATCAGATTTCAGTTTTTGTGAAGATGCATAGCAAATAAGGCTTCCCAGTAACCTTTTCAGAAATGAACAAAGCAAGTAGCTAGCATTCTCGACCTGATATATATGAATATCTGTGGCTCCATATGAATGGCAACACACTCTGGAAAAAAGTACTATATTACCTTTATTGATAATTATACTCGCAAAGCATATATATACTTTCTTATAGTGAAAAATGAGGTATTTGAAAAATTCTGAGAATTCAAAGCTACTATGGAGAATGAAATGGGATGTAGAATACAGAACTTATGCTCAGATAATGGCAAGGAATATGCAACAAAGCTTTCGGACACTTCTTGAAGAAGAATAGTATCTAGCACACTATGACAGCTCCCTATATGTCTCAATAAAACAGCATAGTGGAATACTTTAATCGAATAGTAGTGGAGATGGCTTGAATGATGATGAATATGGCTAGCTTACCACACTCCTTTTGGGCTGAAGCAATGAATATAGTGACATATACTTGAAATTAGTGTGTTTTGCGACCTTTAAGTAAGGAATCCAGTGGATCCGGCAACAATAATAGAGGCAAAAATCAGCAATCCAGGAATAACAGTGATCTTACCTCTGAAGAATTATGGAGTGGATCCAAGCCAGATATCTCGCACCTACACATATTCAGAAGTGAGCTTATGTTCTGAATAAAAATAGCAATATAGGAAAATTTGAGTCTAAGGCAGATAAGCATATATTCCTTGAATACAACAGGGTGGCATATAGACTATAGAACCCACAGAAACACTATATAGTTATCTCTTGTGATGTCCAGTTCAAGGAAATTAAAGATCAGGAAATTCATATGGAAATTCCTATCTTGAATCCAATGGTGAATCTAATGGTATGGCCAGCAATATCTATGCTAACTTCAAAGGCTGGCAGAATGACTTCTATACCTGAAACAATGACCAAAATCTTCACAAAGACACCCCCGGCACCTATGCCAGTGCCAGCGCAACCTATATTTATACCAATGAGGCTACTAGAGCCAAGAATTATGGAAATCATGGATGAAGATGATGATGAGAATACCTCTCTAAATAACAAGAAAAAGCACAAATCTAAGCTACAGAACAAAATTTAAGTGGATTTAGGAGGTTATTGGGATACTCCTAAGAAATCTCGCAACAGCAATAACAGACAATATCACATGAACTATACTGATACTTGTGAATATGCCTACATAGCAATGACTGGTGAGCCAGAAAACTATGATAAAGCTATACACTCAAATGACAAGAAGGAGTAGAAAAAGGCTATAGATGAGGAGTACAGTTCACTCATCGAAAATGACACCTGGGACTTAGTCTCTCTCCCAGTAGATAGACAAGCAATCAGATCTCAGTGGGTCTATAAGATCAAATGCAAGACTGACAGAATGATTGAATGATATAAGGCAAGGTTTGTGGTAAAAAGTTATACACAGGATTTCGGCATAGACTACAATAAAATGTTCTCACCAGTATTCAAATTGATATCTCTAAGATCACTTCTTGCAATCAGAGCAGCATATGATTTGGAAATATACCAGATAGATGTCAAAATGGCATTCCTGAATAGAAATATAGATATGGAACTATATGTTCACCAACTACAGAGATATGAACTCTATGATGATAATCAGAATGAGCTCGTATATAAACTATGCAAAGGACTCTATAAAATTAAGCAAGCAGTATAACTTTGGAATAGAAAAATCAACAAATACCTCTTGGATAATAAATTCGAGCATTGTGAGGCAGATTCGTACATATACATTCAATGCATACCTTCTGGAATGACATACTTAGGTATTTGGGTTGATGACATTATCATAATTGGCAAGATGGATAGAGTCGAAGAAATCAAAGCTACATTATGTCAGGAATTCAAAATGATAGATATGGGTGATATATCCTATCTTCTTGGAATATCAATTACACATGACAGGCACAAACACACTATATATCTATCACAAGCCACATACATTTGGACTATACTTGAATGATTCAGTATGAATGAATGCAAGCCAGTCAGGACACCTATGGAGACATCTATGAGATTAAAGAAGTCTGGAACTATGCTCAAAAATAACAACATCCCCTATCAACAAGCTGTGAGATCCCTTATATATCTTATGCTCAGAATGAGACCTGACATATCATTTGCAGTCAACAAAGTGGCGCAATACTCGTTATACTATGATAATTTGCATTAGATGGCAGTTAAGTACATTCTTCAATATATCAAAGGTATAGTACACTATATGCTCAGCTTAGACAATGATGGCAAAGGAGTAAGCAGGAGTATTGTAAATCTCTCCAGTGCATGTAATGCCAATTGGGCCAATGATTTGGATAACAGATAGTCTATGACAGGATACATCTTTAAACTAAATGGAAAAGAAGCTATTTCGTGGCAAACACATAAGCAATCATTAGTGGTGACATCCTCTATACAAGCAGAATATCAAGTATTGTCAATAGCAACAAAGGAAGCTATATGGCTTTGAGACCTGTTAAAAGAGTTGGGATTCTCTCAGGAATAAAACCCTACACTACTCCAACAAGACAATCAGTCTACAATAGCTTTGGCAAAGAACCCTATATATCATACCAGAATGAAACACATTGACATACAGCATCATTTCATATGTGAATGTACGGAAAACAGCACTATACACCTTGAATACACCCCAACAGAATATATGATGGTGGATTCATTGACTAAAGCCCTTCTAAAGACAAAGTTTGACTTATGCATACAAGGAATGGGTATTATGGGACTCTATGCTGGTAATTAAGGACAATTTGGGATGAGATAGGATAATAGAGCAATAGCAAGCTTCTTTAACATTGATTCCTGCATTGGTGATTTCTACCAATATTTCTTATCTATATATATTCATTACTTTACTTTTTCAACCTATTTTCGAGCTTTTAAGCAGAGAAATCGAGCATTTTTCAGTTCCTAGATAGCAATCTGAACATTGTGGTGGGATTTGCAATGGTTATAACTTAGTTTTCTTTACATTCTAGTTTATATATCTCATTGAGCAGGAGTGTTGAAATTCCTAGAATTTGGGTTATATCTCAATATGTGGTGGTGCAGCCAATCTTTGGATATATCATCAATCTAAAATATGTAAAAGCATATAAACTGGGATCAATAAACAGCACCTCTCTCTCTCTTGCTCCCTCTATTCCAAGTATTCCACAACAGGGTTGAAGAGAAGAAGCTAGTTAAGATTGAGAAGAGAAGTATTATAAGAGAGGAGGAGTATAAGAAGATGAGAAAGAAAGCCCATGACCCCAGGTGTGGGCAGCATTAGGGGAGCAGTATAGATGCTAAAAGCTTTTAATGATATAGTAGTAGATGAATTGGCCAAGGTGGATTTCTGAATCCTTAGGGAGGAGGAGTGACAGAAAATTCTAGCTGGAGAGAATATAGAAGAGAGACTACTTTCAGAGGTGCTGGTAGTTATACTGGAGAATGAAGAATATGAGATAGATGTGAGAAGAGAGACTGAGCTGAGAGAGGCAGTGGGGTGGATAGTTCAGGGGTTCTGGATAGAGATGGATGAAACTTATCTATAGAAGATAGTTTATGAGGACTATAGGAAAGAGATAGAGGAAAAGGATGATGTGGCTGATAGAAAGATACTAGTGGCTATAGAGAAAGAGAGAATATGGAGACTGAGGTGGAGGCTGAATATCTTTTAGATATATTGAGAATAGACATTGAGCTGGAATTGTGAATAGACTGGAGAAGATGCAATAAACTAAATAATTATTTCCTATGAATAGTATAATCAATATCTTCTCACTAAATGTTAATAGGCTATGAGGTGCAGCCTAGCACTGAAATATTTTTGAATAGCTATGGAAGTTGTAGGCAGATATTTTTTTACTGTAGAATATATGATATAAGGATAATTTAGGTAAGCTAGATTGGACTAGGAAATGGAGAGGAGTGGCAAAATGGTATAGAAAGGTTGGAATTCTAATTTGTAAGGACAGAGGAAGCTAGTGGACATTGGTGGGTCAGGAGAGTACCTACTGTAGAGGCTATAGAGAAGACCAAGGTGGGGCTCAGTAGTGGTTGATTTTTATTATTATCTAATGGTCTGAGGTGAGAGGGTGGAGTGGCTGAAAGGACTGTTGGATGCTAGAGCATTGATGGAGACTGGGGTGGATATACTGGGAGATAACTTCAATATAGTATATAATACCTTATTAGATCAGTCTGATGAGGGGGCAGAAGTAGCAAGCTATAGATGGGGGCTGGATAGGTGAGAGAAAATTGAGAGACTGAGTTCTCTAAGTAATACTGAGAGGATCAAGTGAGAAGTGGCTAAGGTCTTAATATATTGAGTTAATGATTAGAGGATAAGAATTTATTGAGTACTCTTGGTGAATTGCTGGGGAGGGGATGTTTGATAGGATCTTGAAGTAATTTGATACTTCTGATCATATTATTGATGGGTGCTTAGGTGGGGGAACTTTGGGGGAAGTGGAGATAGATCTGGACATTGGTGGCTCAACTGTAATCTATTTAAGAATAGGGCATTATGGGGTAGATGAGAGGGGGAAGTAGGGGCTAGTATTGCCAGATGGCAGGAGAAGGGGGCTACAGTGAGAGTTTGGTAAATGAAATTGAAGAATATAGTAAAGTTATCTAAAGGAAGATCAGGAGGCTGAAGGGTAGGCTTTAGCAAAAGAAGAAGCTGTGGGCTTCTTAATGCTCAGAGAAATTGCTGTTGCAGTGGTCAGACCTGAAGAGATTAATGGGGGAGAAGGAGGGGGATTAGTAGGTGACAAGAGTAAGAATGGAGATTGAGGAGTTCAAGAGGGTGCTATAGATGGAGAAGGAGGCCTATGTTTATGGAATGGTATAAGACTTAGGCAGCAGAAGCTGGAAGAGGGGGAGAGGCTAACCAAGTATCTTTCTAGACTGCTGAGGGTGAGGAGAGTGAAGTAGTAATGAGAAGAGATCATTGAGAGAATGGTCTCTTGGTGACTGATATCCAGACAATTCTCTGTGAGCTGAAGAATTGGTGGGGAAAGCTGTAGAGTGAGGAGAAGAGAGACAAAGTTAGTGAGCCCATAATAAAGTATCTGAAAGAATAGTGTTCTCCAAGGGTAGAGGGTCTGAAGGACTTGGTAAGGCTGATGAGAAAGAAGGAAATTCTATATATTATTGCTGCTACAAAGTCAGATATAGCTCTGGGTGAGGATGGACTGCCCTGAGACTTTTGAAAGAGAATGACAAAGGTGAAGAGCATGCTCCAGAAAATGAGAGATATGTATTATGCAGTTATTAAGTCCAGTACCTGGCTGGGAGATCAGGAGTTGGGATTAGTAATACTACTTTATAATAATAAGAGACAGAGGGAAAACTGAAAGAACTGAAGGCTAATTATATCCTAGATATAGACAGGAAGCTGATCATAAAGATACTGGTGGCAAGACTACAGATAGTTGTAAAATAGATTCTTAGAGAGAAACAAAGGGGATTTGTTGGTGAGTAGCTGATCAGAGATAATATGGCCTGAGTGTATAAAATTATTGAAGAGGCAAGAGCTAATGGAGTGAATAGCTGGCTGGTCTTCTCAGACTAGGAGAAGGCCTATGATAGAGTACAGTGAGTCTGGTTGAAGAAAGTACTAGAGAGGATTAGAATCTCTGAGAGTCTGGGGGGCTGTAACATTTTAGCATAGTATATTTCTTTTTCTTTGTCTTTCTAGTACTTTCCGTAACCTTCCAGTATCTTCCGAATGATTAGAAATCATCTCTTGGTACTAAGCCACAGCTAGAACATTCTTGTCACTTCCATTCCAGTCTTAGCTAGTCATGGAACTTCATGGAACATTGCAGATCTTTATTTGTCATCATTGCCGAGAACCTTCCTCTTAGCATTTCCATTGATTACTCAGATCCTTCCGGATCCTTCTTTCATATCTTGTATAAATATCCTCTCTGTTCTCTCGAATAAAGCTCAGAATATTTTCTCCCTGAATCCACAAGAACCTCCTGAACTCTCAATAACTCTTCGAGCTATTTTGAGCACTTAGAATTTAGTCACTTCCTCATTCCAGAAACCAGAACCGTTACACTTGGTAGCAGCGGTTAAGTTACACCTTGCCTAAACAAGAAACCTCTCAAGAAAACCCTTCAAGAACTACTCGAACACTATGGATGCCAATAACTGGGGCAATACCCCTTATAACAACTACGTCCCACAGAACACACCCTATGTCCAACAAGAAGAAGAGGAGGAACAGCCAATTCCGACTCAGTCATCTGGGACTCTAGAAAGCCTGCTGCACACTACACTGGCTCAAATTTCCCAACTTCAAGAATGCCTAGACAAGAAGGAGGGCAAAGCTCCTGTATTTACATCTGCAACCACAATGGTATCTCCAACAGCAGTCACCA
Source organism: Jimgerdemannia lactiflua (assembly GCA_003951145.1). Taxonomy (NCBI): domain Eukaryota; kingdom Fungi; phylum Mucoromycota; class Endogonomycetes; order Endogonales; family Endogonaceae; genus Jimgerdemannia; species Jimgerdemannia lactiflua. The sequence continues at coordinate 1,824 of RQIL01011987.1, read as the reverse complement.
TCAAGCCTCAGAAGCCTGATACCTTTGATGGCCAAAGAGGAGGACTGTCTACCGATGCTTGGCTTTTCCAATTGGAGCAGTATGGAGAACTGACCAATTTGGATGAAGCAGTACTAGTCCAATTTGCCACCACACTCCTTCGAGGGAATGCCACAATCTGGTGGCGAAATCATGTCCAGAATACAAGATTCTCTGGCCAAATCAAGGTCTGGGGTGAATTCTCAGATGCCATTCAAGGCCAATTCAAACCTATCAACAGCACCAAGGTCGCGTGAGACCGCCTGGTGAATGTCAAACAACTCAAGTCTGTGCAAGCATATAATGCACAATTCCTGTCAATTCTTTTGGAGCTACCTCATGTCACTGAAGACAAGAAGGTCAACAAGTACATCTGAGGTCTCAAAGGACAAACCTGAGTTCATGTTGAACTAGAAGAACCCAAAGACCTAGACACTGCAATGAAAATTGCTGATAGGTTCAATATCATTACCTATGGCAACCACTTCGAGCAGAAGAGACTGCCATTTAATAACAACCACAGAAGGGAGGAAACCAAAGTCAGAACTGTTGGACCTGCCCCCATGGATCTAGACACCATCGACAAGAACAAGAAGAACAAGCTTACACCTGAGGAAAAGGAGTGCCTCAAGAAGGCTGAAGTCTGCTTCTTTTACCGACAGCCTGGTCACATTGCCACCAAATGTCCCAAGAAGACTACCGAACCCAAGAAGATCCTGGTCCTGTCCAAAGACACTCAAGGTCACCAAGTCAAATAAGAAGTTGTACTCAATTTTATGCAAGTCAATCCTAAGGCCCAGATTCCTCAAGTACAGTCAGAAGGAGCCATTGGTTTAGACCTTAAATCCGTCCAACAAGTCACTATTCCTGCCCATGAAAGAAGGCTCATTCCAACTGGTCTTGCAGTCGAAATACCCAAGGAACATTATGCAAGAATTGCACCAAGATCTGGCCTCAGTGTCAAGCACTCACTGGATGTTGGCGCTGGAGTCATTGACTCTGACTTCCAAGGAGAAATGCAAGTCCTACTAGTCAATCACAAGGACCAACCTTATACTGTCAATGAAGATGATAGAATCGCACAGCTCATCCTGGAGCAAGCCACTCTACCTGCCATCAAGGAAGTCACCAAGTTATCTTCAACCAAGCAAGTTCAGAAAGGCTTTGGCAGCACTGATCAAGTTGCTAGCATAGCTGAGAACCAAGCCAACTCAATGCTCATCTTCAAAGGTCTAGTTAAGGGCCAAGAACTAGATGTTCTCATAGACAGCAGAGCTGTTGGAAATTTCATCAACAAGAGCCTCATCGACAAGCTCAAGATTCTCACCAAGCCAGCCAGCAAGAATGGTGGAGTTGTCACTGCTGATGGCACCACTCTGCCAATTGACTCAATTGCCACTAAACTTCCCCTCAAGATTCAGAAGTACTGGGAACGTTTAGATTTTGAAGTGGCACCCCTAGGAGATCATGACCTGATCTTAGGCAAACCCTGGCTTACGCGACACAACTCACACATTAATTGGACCAAGAATGAAGTTACCCTGATTCAAGATGGAGTCAATATCACAATCAAGCCAGACAAGACTCAGACAAGAACCCCAATTGCCACTCTTTCAGCAATCCAGTTCAAGAAGGCCCTCAAGAAAGCTACCTGTGTCTTTGTTGCACTGATTCAACCCAAGAAAGAAGACAAGAAGCTGTCAATTAGCGAAAGTGTCAAGCTACTGCTAAATAAGTACAAGGATGTCTTCCCAGACAAGCTACCTGGCCTACCACCTTCAAGGGACCATGACCACAAAATCAAGC
>RQIL01011976.1:0-11365 GCA_003951145.1 Jimgerdemannia lactiflua | reverse complement strand
ATATTTCATACCAAGTTCTTTGAGATTATCCCACTTCAGACGCAGGAAGGTGTTGCCTCCGATGAAATTATCCTGCAAGATTTGGAGGTCACTATCACGCACGTGGATAGGATAGAAACTTTGTTGCCGAAGGTATATTTGAAGAGAGTCCGAGCTCCAGCCGTTAATATCATCTTTAGATGGATGTTGGAAAGCAGGGATGGGAAATTCGGTTTTCTAAAGGACAGGGGAGAGCGATACATTAACAATCGGTGGTTGGAGGGATGAGAAACCTAAGACACATAAATTCACCTCAGGCCTTGTTAACCCGCTCGCCATGGTATCATCTTCATCGGCATTTTCGTGATTGATTCCTTTCGGGTTATGCGCAAGTTCGGCTGATTGAGACGCCTTTGGAGCAATATCAAAGCATTGCATCAAATAGGATACTTCGGAGATAAAATTAGACAATATCGCAGACTTAAACGAAGAGTAAACAAACCATCTCCGGCGTTTCGAGAGTTTCCATTATGTTTTTGATCTTCCGTAATTGGGATTTCAGTGCACAGCCGACCCCGAGTCTAGGAAATCGGTGATATAGAAAATGTCCAAGAGGTACGTCAGCGTAAAGAATTAGAATTTTAGCGCCGATGGAATCAAATAAACAGGAAGCGCGAAAACATTGAAAAAGCAACCGAACTTGCAGGACGAAAGAGGCGCCAATATAGCATTGCAAAAAGAAAACACCATGCAACAATGGTCAAAAACGGTGGGGTAACAACAACGACGAAGGGTAGAAAAAGCTCGAGTGCGTAATAATATGGGAAAGGCAAACAAGGTCACAATGAGTGACCGAAGGATGGTGGAGGGTTGGTGGTGAAATCGTTCTCGGAACGGAAGTTAAAGGGATGGCGAAACCGGTAGATCAAAGGATAGGCAAAACCGCTAGGCAAACTAGTAGACCCAAGGGTATCAAAATTGTGCAGGCGAAGACTGCCAGTTGAAAAAAGGAAGTGGGCTTGTAAAGCCGTGGAGGATGTGACAAATGTGGCGGTAACAAAGATAAAACGTTGACATGGCAAGCAGGCAGGGAATGAGGGAAAGCGCAGGCAATAACAGAAGAGATGGCATAAAGGAGGCGCGAGATCATACAATATCGACATACGTTGGCTTACCTGAATAGATGCAAAGGCTACAAGGTCAAAGTCGGGAACAAATGAAAATATACCAAAGTTGAGTCACGAGGAAAGTCACTGACAAATTGATACTGTTGTATAATAGTACTTCTTTGGGAGATAATACATGTGACGTGAATTTATGTGTACTGATTGCACTGATTGGTGACGTCATACATAGCGTACATATCGAGTTGTCAGCTCAAGGAGATATGTACCAAAAAAAAGAAGAATAATGCAAACTAGACAAAAAAGCCATGCATAATGCATGCAAAAGACTAGAACTGCATATAACCCAGATTGCAACTAGAAAATCCTACAACTAAGGAATTTTCGCAGGTTGAAAATTGTTCCATAATATCTGTAATACATGCAGAAATGCACTGTAACCCACAGAAAGCACTATACCTCACTGCAAAGAATGCAATGTATGTAATCCACTCATAGATGAGAGATGTAACCAATGTAGATGTAAAAATGTGGTATGAGAGACTTTTAATAGCCTGGAAAGTCTCATAATCACCTGTATGCTTGCATGCCATTTGTAAGACCCATTCCTTCAATGCATAGCTCAAACTTCGGCTTTGAAAGGGCTTTCATAAGTGAATTGGTGACCATATACTCTGTGGGGATGTATTCTAAGTGTATACTTCCACACTCTATACATTCTCTAATAAAATGATGGAGTATATCGATATGTTTCATTCTGCTGTAGTGTACCAGATTTTTGGCAAGTGCTATCATCAATTGGTTGTCTTGTCTTATCAATGTAGGGTTCCATTTCTGAGTGAAGCTGAGTTCTTTTAATAGCTCATTGAGCCATATGGCCTCCTTTATTGCCAATGACAACACCTGATACTTCACCTGTATTGATGATATTGCCACAGAACTCTGCTTATATATTTGCCATGAAACAATGGACTCTTTGTCATTTATGCTGATGTTAAAGAGATACCTGGTCATAGACCAGCTATTATCCAAGTCTCCAGCCCAATTGGCATCATATGTGCCAGATAGCCAGATGTTATTGTCATTACTCTTACTTCTTCTCAATCCAATGTCACTACCCAATATAAGTATATAGTATGCTGATCTCTTTAAGTATCTGAAAATCCTCTTGATTGCCATCCAATGTGAGTTGTTATAGTATGAGCAATACTGCACTATCTTATTAATAGTATAGAATATATCAGGTCTTGTTCTAAGCATTAGATATATAAGATAACTGACTGCTTATTGATAGGAAATGTTGTCAACAGGTTCAAGTATAGTGTCAGGCTTCCTTAACTTCATGGAAGTCTCCATCAGAGTGCTAACAGGCTTGCATTCACTCATATTAAAGTATTTGAGGAAAGCTTTGGCATAAGTTTCTTGTAAGAGATGTATGATACATGCACTTCTGTTATGTATAATCAATATTCCCAAAAGAAAGGATGTGTTGCCCATGTCGGTCATCTTGAATTCTTGGCATAGGATTTCTTTTACTTCATTGAGCCTATTCTTACTGGCAATAATGATGATATCATCCACCCATATACCAATAAATACTATGCCACCATCATTATAATACTGGATATATATACAATTATCTGCTTCACAGCACATGAACCCATCATCAAAGAGATGTTTATCAATCCTTTTATTCTACAGTCATGCCACTTGCTTAATGCTATATAGTCTCTTATATAATTTGCATATGAATTTGCCATTTTCATATCCTTGTGATTGACAGATATATAGTCCAGTATCTATATCACCATTTAGGAATACCATCTTCACATCTATTTGATGGATCTCCAGGTCTTACAGTGTGCCAATTATAAGAAGTATTTTAAGCAAAGTAAGCTTAAATACAGGCAAAAATATTTCCTTGTAGTCTATGCCATAATTCTACAAATAACTCTTTATGATGAAATGAGCTTTATATTACTCTATATTTCCATCAGCATTATGCTTTATCCTATACACCCATTTGGATACAATTGCTTGATGATTTGGCAGAAGAGATACCAAGTCCCAGATACCATTCTCGATGAGTGAATAATATTCCTCATCTATCACACATTCCTATTTCTTGCTATTCAGGCATTGTATAGCCTTATGGTATGTGTATGGCCCACCTGATGTCACAATATACATGTTCATACATGTTGGCATAGCTCACATGATCCTTGTGTTGCTGCCTGGGACTTGTTGGTGTATCCCAGTAACTCTCTAAGTTGGAATACATCTTATTTCTGAACTTATGCTTTGGCTTTTGCTTGCCCTTGCCTTTGATTTCCTCATTACCAGAGGATTTACTATCTTCTTTGATCTTGGCCATTTCTGGTTCTTCAGATAATGATGGCTCAAACTTATATAGTAGTTGATAATAATTTTGATTTACCACTGGAGCCTTCAGAGATGTTAGCAGTACTAGCTGCACTGGCTGGAATGTAGAGGTCTCGACTGGTACTTCCACATGGGTCTCCAAACTATTTTCACCCTTTTCTCAGAACTGTATGTCATATGAAATCACCATGTGTCTTATATGTAGATTCCAGAGCATATACAATTTCCTACTATACCTTAGAAGGATATACTTGTTCACCTTGGGCTCAAACTTATGCTGATTAAATTGCTTTTGTTGAGGACATATACCTCACAACCAAAGATCTATAGATGAGATATGTCCAGCTTGGATCTGCTCCATAACTTGGAATGCTTATTGCCAGAATCCTTTCTTAGTAATCGAGATATGCATTAGTTGCAGATGAATACCACTGTGTTCATAGCATCTGCCCAATAGGAATATCCCAGTCTAGTGGCATTGATCATCATATGCACCATTTCTATGGCTGTATGGTTAAATCACTCAGCCACACCATTTTGCTGAGGCATATAGGGAGCTATTGTCTGATGGCATATGCTATGTCTCATTAGGAATTGCCTAAATTGGCCATTCACATACTCCCAGCCATTGTCTGAGCATATAGTGTATATTCTAGATTTTATTTCATTCTCAGTAATTACTTTGAATTCTTTGAATTTCTCCAAGACCTCACATATTGCTAATAGCAGATATATATATATCTTGCACATATTGTTATTGATGGACATGAGGAAATACCTCTTGCCAGAATATAATAGGGTTTGCATTATCCTACAGATATCAGTATAGATTAGATCAAGAATCTCCAAGGCATGCTTCTATCATTCTTCATACAGACACTAGGATGCCTTATTCACTGTGCAATCCTCACAGAAATTGTCATCTCGATATATATACACTGGCAATTCACTCACTGAGCTGTTTCTGATTAGCCTTTCAAGGCTCAATTTATTGATATGTTCCAAACATTTATGCTATATGTTATACATATCATATATAGTTGTTGTTGTATATGCAAAGACTTTTGCTAATTTGGCATATGATTGATTATATACAGATTGCCTTGCTTCAAGGCTATTATTAACATCTTATTGTAATTATAGCCATATAGGCTGTATATGATTGCATCTTTTAGATATATATATATCTCCTTATTGCCTTGAGCCATCATCTTGTCTATGGAGAAGAGGTTCTTTTCTATCTCTAGAGTATATAGTATATCCCCTAAAGTGGCTGCAGGCTCAACAATATTCTCATAGAGATGTATGCTGACTGTTCCTTAGCCCTGAGCATAGATGACATTGTTGTTGCCCAGTTTGATAGGTACTGAGTATTCAAATGACTCATACATAGAGAAACACTTCTGGTGGGCTGTCATATATTGCATGGCTCCTGAATTCATGAGCCAAACATCATTGTCATTGGCTGTATTGGTGCATTCACTCAGCATATAGTTAATGATCCTCCTATCCATACTAGAATTGTGGACATTTCATTGATCCAAAAGTGTTTTGCCAACTGGTTATAGATAATGAATTAGTAGTGGAACTACTCATAGATCTGGTGCTAATGAAACTACCACTGACAGAATTGGCAAGACTTTTTGACCTAAAAGTATTTTCCTGACCAGGCTTTATAGATGTAGTAAAACTGGCAGAATTGTCATCCTTTCAACCAGGCTTCATAGATGTGGAGGTGAGATTGGTGATAGAACTGGCATCTTGTATAAAAAATAGATCACCACTTTCATCAGTTTCAGCAGTGTTTGCATTGCTATACTTCTCTTTGCCACAATAGTTCTTTTTGCACTTTTCCTTTCCATGCTTATTTTTACTGCTACCACTCTCTCTATCTTCATGATAGCAATTATGTTGCATATATCCATACTTGTCACATAGTAGCAATATTTATCAATCTTGCCTAATTGGCTGCTATTACATTTATTTTGAGTTTGGGTTTGGGTTTCTCCTCTTTGGTCTTATTGTTTGCACTAGTGCTCCCAACAAATCAAATTGAATTGAATTGGACCTAAATCTGATTTGATTTGAAAACTTCAAATTGAGGTCCAATTCAATTTGAGGTCCAATTCAAACTCTATTTTTAGAAATTTAATAACTCAATAAATCTAATAAGCTAAAGATTATTAAATTTAGACATATGTTCATCGAGTTATTACATTTCTAAAAATAGGTTTTTAATCAAACTCTTAATTTGATTTGAATTTGATTTGATTCAAACTCAATTCGAATTGAAAAATCTCCAATTTAATTTGATTCAAATGAACCTCAATTCAATTCAATTCAAATTGATTCAATTCATTTGGGAGCACTAGTCCACAATTTTGCTATTGATCATATTTATAGGTACCACATCCATAGAATCTGTAGAATGCTCTTTCATCATCATCTTTCACACTGTTAGGACTGTTTCCTTGGTGCATTTTCTTGTTGATGAGGCTTGATCATATGTGTATAGTTTGTGAGACTCCTGCTTTCACACATAGTGGTAACAACTATGTTGTATACCTCAGAAAGACCTTTTATAAGCACTCTTATCTTCATCTCTGATGCAATCCATTGATGCACTGATGGAATTCACCTCATTTATCAGGTCATTGATATGATTGGCATAATCACAGATACACTTTTTGGGCTTGATTCATATGTTGAATAGCTGCAATTTCAGGTAAAACAGATTTGATGCTTGTATATGATGAGTGTGTAGAGCCTCCCACAATTCATACACTGTTGTAGCATACATTATGAGCTTCATTTGTGAATTCAACAGTATGAATATAATCTCCCATAGTGCTCAGTGATCATTATTAGCCTTGTAATGTGAAATTTGCACTTGTAGCTTCATATAGGCCATCAAACTGCATTCATCAAGGAGATTCTTCATATGAAATGCCCAAATTATATAGTCTTTCTTGTCAAAGATTGGGATGGACCTCTTGCTCATGTTTCCACTTACAACTGGGACTGTAGTTCCTGTACTTATAGTTATACCTGTGGTTACACCCATAATGAAGACTGTTTCCACTATTGCCAGAATGCTCATGATTGGCTGATCCAAGCTTCCTGGCTATTCTTGATTATCATAATCAATCATAGCATGATATATAGAGTGTAGTGTATATTAAAGAGGTGTTTTTTTTACTATAGTTATTACTGCTTTGCACTAGCAGGGCTCATAATCTTTCTTGTATAATAGTACTTCTTTGGGATACTAAGAAGAGGCATTTTATTGATAATACATATGATATGAATTTATGTGTACTAATTGCACTGATTGGTGATATCATATATAGCATATATATTGAGTTGTCATATTTCAACAGATTTGAGACTCAAATCTAACTAGAAAATTCTCTACAAGTATTGACTATCTAAACTCAATTGTTTATTATTTATTTATCCTATTGTGATGAACCATAAAAGCATAGCTACCTTAAAACTTAGCCAAAATGATGCGAAAATGCCTGATGGCATGAGCAAGCCAGATGACATGAACACTTAGCATGGTAACCGGCAACCATTGCTGCAGAAAAACTGTATAAATAGCCCAGATAGCTAAACAGGGGAATAACCTGTCCCCTGAGAGAACACCTGTCCTCTGAGGGAAAACTCATCCCCTGAGGGAACACCTGTCCCCTGAGGGAATACCCACTATAAATAGCACTCTATAATTAGCCAGATAGCAACCAGGTAGCAACCACAATGTATAAAATACCCCAGAGACAAGAGTGAATAAACCTCAGTTCTGAAATTGAATCCAAAGCAAAAGACAAGTCTGCCTGCCAAACATACTTAGGAGAAATGCCTGCCAAAAGCCCCTTGGTCCTAAAGGAATTGGATTGTAACACTTAGGAGATACTCCTGCCGACAAGCCACTCTTAAAAAGGAGATTGTGAGCATTGGTCCTTCATTTCCACTCCTGGTCCACTTTCCGATATAAAGAAGTTCGTCAAGAGAAGTCTGCCATTTTTGTTCAAGTCTGCTGCTTAAGGAATAAGCCGCCATTTTCTAGTCCGTTTTCAAGTAATCCGCATTCAAGTCCACGTTTCTATCTGCATTTCGCCAATCCGCATCATTCTACAATTTGTCCGCCGATCCGCCACGTACTGCTGATCAGTCCGCTATTCTCAAGAAGTCCACCTTTTATTCACCGATCTGCCGCATTCTGCCGATCCGCATTTACTCAAATAACCCGCTTCGTCTGCTTAGCCGCATCAACCATCCGTATCAACCGCCAGCATTGTCTGCTTAACTGCATCGTTCAAGAAGACCATACCTGAGAAACCCACCGCTTTTAGTCCTTTCGCCTGATTAAGTCAGAAACCCGATCGCTGTAATGCCATCAACCAGAATCCGCACCCATAAAGAAAACTGATTGTCAGGTTCCTAGAGAGCCCGCTTTTAAGGAAATCTGCCTGATTACCGTGTCACACGAATTATCCACCGTTGCTCAAAGAAGGAAATCCGCTCACACACAAAGGACTGCTACCCAAGAATGCCACCAAATTAGGAAATCGCACGCAGAAAATCTCCAGCTGTTGAATATTATACCACTAAACACCAACACAGAAGGAACCTATACATATCATCTGAACATTTTGTTGCTTTTTAACAAAGTAACTGGGGGCTCAAGCCAATCTACATAGCCACCCAACCTTGTAATTTGCCTATATTGAGCCGGGCACGTTACATTTGGGGGCTCAACTGGGAATATTCTCAAAGGAATTTCAGCTCACAGAACCCAACCTTCAACCTGGAGACCAACACCACTACAACCTTTGATACAGTACTAATTTCAGCTACCACAAGAGAAGAAATTCCAGCACTACAAAGAATTTGGACAGGAAGAGAAGTAATCACCTCTAGAATCAAACACCACTCAGCATCAGAAGGATCTGACACTGCAGAAGCCAGCACTGTACGAAATCCTCCACCAGTACCACCAGCAGACTCACCAACCAGAGATTTTGATGAGCTCACACAAGATGAAGTAGATAACACCAACCTAGACTTCAACAACCTTGTCCAAGATCTCAACAATCATCTTGAAAGACTCCCTCCAAGAATCTTCCCTGATTTACCCAGACCAGCGACCCCAGTCCAAAGAACCCAACCCACAAGACTCCCCAGAATAGTTCAGAGAAGAGCACCATCTCTCAGGTCTTCTGTACCTTCAAGCTCATACCCATCAACAGCCAACAACTCAGAATCAGAGCCAGAAATCGAAACAGAGTCAGAAGACAGTGAAGATGAAATGGGCACAACACTACCCACATTGGCAAGATACCCAGAGGAGGATCCAAGAGAATTCATAGATGCAATTGAAGGAATAGCGGCTCTGAGAGATTTGTCAACCCAAAGACAAATCAATGTCTTCAAGACACAACTGAGAGAACCAGCTAAAGGCATCTTCACCAGAATTGAAAATGATGTCAACACAGACCTAGGAGATGTCATGGAGAATGCAAGATCAGAAGAAGAACAATATGAAGTCATCCAGCACTGGATCATCAAAAAGTATGCAGGAAACGAAACCCACCACAAAGCCCAAGAATAAATCATGGGAATGAAGATAAACCTTGGAGATTCCCCAAGAGCATTCTTCACCAGAATCCAGAAGAGAATTCATGCTGCAGGATTCAATGCTGCCAATCAAGACATCATTGGTCCAATGACCTTCATGAATGGAATCCTACCCAACATTGCTCAATATGTCCGAACCCTGGGCATCAAGAAGCCTGGAGAGCAAGTAGATGCAGCCCAAGGATACTTTGATGTCAAGCAAGGAACCACCTAGACTAGTAATCAGAAAGAAGATGAGGAGGACCTTTTGGTCAAGGCCCTGCAAGGAATCCTTCAAGGAGAATTAAAAGGAGAAAAGCCCACCAAAGAATGGAAGAAGGACAAGAATGAGATTTAAGATCTCAATTCGAAAGTAGACAGACTAGTTGGGCAGATTGAAAGGCTCACCACATGCAAAAATCGGAATTACCAGCCAAGGTATTCTCCTCAAGAAAATCGAAATTACCAGCCAAGGTACCCCCCACATGAAAATCAGGATTACCAGAGGAACTACCCATCCTCTAATAGTCGAAACTATCCTTCAAGAGACAGAGCAGAGATCCAATGCTACAAGTGTGGACAGCAAGGACATTATGCCTCTGAATGCAACAACCAAGGCAGCCCAAGAAATTCTGAACAACCAAACAGAAAGGATACCCACAAAAAAAGAACAGAAGCTCACCCAGTCGAAGACTATGAGCAGAGTGACAGTGAGGAATACAGTGACCTAGACTTGTACCCAACCAAGGCTGAATACGGAGAAATAGTCTATCCAGCAGAAAAAAGAAAGAGGGCAGTAGGCTGCCCCTGAGCAGTAGGAAAGCCTCCCAAAAGACAAGCAGAAGAACCATCCAAGATGAAGATGAAGAAGAATAGGTTAATACACCTCCCTGTTCTCCTTCACCCTTCATTCCTGGAGCTACTATCAATGGAGAAGATCCTCTTCCAGAATCTGCTGATGAAGATATGGGAGAAGAACCAGAACTGGAAACCAAGACTCCAAAGTCCAAAAAGAAATACATCCCAAAGACCATGCCCTGGGACATCTACAATGAAGCTTGGAAGAAGATCCAAGAAGCCAAAATGGAAGTCCCACTCTTGCAGTTCCTACAACTGACACCTGCTGGAGTATGGAACAAGTTACTGTGAACTACCAGATCCTATACAGGAAGAGTTCCCATCCCTCAAGAAGAATTGACAACCCCAGCAGTACAAGCTGCAGAAAGACATGTCAGCACCTACTTGTTTGGAGAAATCAGAGGTCAGAAGGCGAAAATCCTCATTGATACAGGAGCAGCTGTATATGTCATTGCCAAGAAATTTCTGGACAGCATTCAATAGCCCATTGATGGACCCATCATAGTAGCAGATGGCACCCAAACTCAACCCCTGAGAGAAGTCCAAAACATCACTATCACACTTGGACACATTTAGTTCACCATCTCCAAGGCAGTTGTAACCAAAGCTGTTACCTATGACATGATCCTTGGCACCAATTGGATGAAGGAGATGAATGCAGATGTCAATATTGGTCAACAAGTACTCAAATTCGACTACAGAGGAAAGAGGTATCGAGTCAAGGTCACCAGCTTTGAGCCATCAAAGAAAAAGAAGAAGGTGACCATTCAAGAAGAATATGCCAGCAGTGAAGAATCCACTACAGAGGAAAAAGAGGAGGACTCTAAAAATGACAATGACCCCAGACTGAGGCCCTGAATCAACATTGTAGAAGACAGACCAGAAGATAATGTATGGGTATAAGATACTATCCCAATTACAATCAGAGCCATTGCTGGAGAAGACAGAGGATGCACCAAATGCCTCCAAAGACAGAAATGCAAGGACACTCATCCAGACATGTGGGAACTCGAAAAAGCCCTGGTACTATATGCCCTGAATGCAGGAGAAGGAAGAAGAAATGCCTTCACAATACCCAGGCGAAAAGCCATGCACAAGTCATACCCAACCCCAAAATTGAAGCAGCAGAGGTACAAGCAATTTGGGATCAACCACCAGAAGAAGAAGATGATGGCATTTCTGAAAATGAAGAGCTTCCTGCAATTGTCTCATGGGATGATCTGAACAGGGCTGCACAAGAAGGAGAAAATGACAACACCCCCTGGAGTGAAGAAGAAGCTGGACTCAGCTCACAACCAGTCATTGCAAGGCCCAAAACCCATCAAGAGAGAGCCTTCTGAATGGGCAGACGTCCACATCAAGTCGTTTTCCATTCACCAAGATACTACTGCATTTTTTTTTTT
>RQIL01011965.1:0-11370 GCA_003951145.1 Jimgerdemannia lactiflua | reverse complement strand
CCCCACAGCAAGTGATCCCCCCACCCACTGGTGTCTTGCAGGTCCCCCTTGCCTTTCCTTATCAGAATTCCAACCTTTTCTCTCCATTCAGTTGCCCCTCCCCATTCCCTCAACCAGTTTAGCTTGTCTACCTCATCATCACATCTTACATCCTGCAGTAAAAAAACATCCGCTTCAGAATCCTTAAGCCATGCAAAAATGTTTTGACATCTCTCTGAACCCCGCAGCCCATTGACATTGAGTGAAAGAATGTTGGTTGTACTGTTCATATTGAAAAATGTTAAAGTTGCAGGTCCACCCTAGATCTCCATATCCTGGTCTATCCTAGACAAATCCAGTTCTCTCTCAGCTTCCAGCTCCACTCTCTCCTTAGCCTCCAGCACCCCCAGAATCTCCTGAACATCCTCTGTATCCTTCTCTTCCATCATTGATCTATAATCTGCACACGCCTCCTCCCACATTCCACCACCATTCCAAGCCCTCCACCTCTCGATCACCATCTGATGTGTCTCTATTTTCATCTCTTCCTCTCTAGTGGCATCCACCTCGTACCCCTCATCCTCCAACAGTGCCGCCAAGTGTATTGTCGCCAACTTTCCTACCACTCCAACTCTACACAGAATGTCACTCCAGTCCTTCTCACTCAACAGTCAAAAGTCAATATCGCCCAACTCCTCATCTGCCAAATCTCTCATCAATCTGTGCAACCAGGGCCCTCCCCCACATGCTCTCCTCCTGGAGTCATCGCTCTCTTCCCCACCATCTTAACTCCATCCAGGTTGGTGCTGGCTGCTTCATCCCACTCCTCATCGGACACATCTACCAGGCTCTCTCCAGACACCCCAACTACTTGTCCCCCCAAGGCCAATTCTGGGACTCCAAATCTGACATTCTTCATACCCTTCATCACCACATCCTCCACCTCTGCCCCTTCATCTCCAGTAGTATCCTCTGGCCTCTCATTCTCCTTATTCTTGTCTGCATCACTCTCTGGCCTCTAGTCATCAAAGAAAATCTCCTCTTCAGGATCTACCCTACTCTTCTTCCGGGGGGCATGCTCCGAGGACATAGATCTCTCTGACCCCTTCTGCCCTCCCTTCTCTCCTATGGTTGCCCCTGTCTCCGCCTTTTTAGCATCAGCCCCAATCCTAGCAAGGAGTTCCTGTTGCTGCTTCCTCCCCTGCGCCCTTTCCCATATCAATCTATTAACTTGAATCTCCTTCCCATTAATCTCCACCATCATCGTAGCCTTTTCGAAGACTTGTCATGCCTTCTCCCTCTGCTCTACCGCTCCTTCCAACTCCCAGAGTGCAGTCAACAGATCCTCCTCCTCCTCCTCTGAACCCTTTACCCTGGATATCTTGCACTTGAAGGGCTCCCACTTCAGTACTCTGGGCCAATCACTCCCTTTCCCTGTCACCTCCTTCCCAGCTACTCGCAAATGCACCTCCACATCCCCAGTGCGGAATGTAGTCCCTTCCCACATCTGAAATCCAATATCCACTACTTCGCTGTATTCTCGCATCACCTTTCCAACTCTTTCCTTTGTCTCCTCCATTGATACTGTTGGAACTCCCTTGACCACCAAGTGCACCACTCTCAGGTCCCAATGCAGGCACCTCATCATCGGAACAGCGACTTCACCAATTCGCATCCCCTGAGCCACCGCCGCCACTACTTGTTCCTCCTTGACAAATCCAACTTCCACTCCTTCCAAACCTTTCAAAAACTTCACAGAAGCCACATCCTTCAGCTGCTTGCCCAGGAGCACCAGTACTGCCCTGGCTGTTACCGCCAGCCCTTGGAAGCTCATCGTGACTGCGAATTCCGAAATAGACTTCTTGAGCAATGGTGCTACCACCAGCCCCATTACACCATCAGCCAGGTCCCCCTTGCATGTCACTGATGATCCCTCAGCCACCCCCTTGGTTTGATCAGCAGTCACATCTTCTTTTTTTTCCAGATTGCCAGTTCCACCATTATCAGCAGTCACACCACTCCCCCCAGCCCCTCCCTTCACCCCTATGCCTGGCCTAGCTCCTCCACTCCCACTCAGCTTCCCCTTGGGTTTTCCAACCTTCTGCCATCCATCTCCATCTCCTCCTGCTCCTCTCTTTACCGCTGCCACAAAACTCACCAGTCCCTTGCCACTCCCCTCTCCTTCCTCTCCTCACCTACCATCCGCTTCCCTTCCGCCAGTTGCCTTCCCAAAAGATCCCATCCCAAGCCCATACCCTTCTTTTCCTTGCTGCTACCTGAACGCCACACCAGTGTCAGACCCAGTATGCCAACCAGGAGGTTGAATTGCTGCCATGTTGATAGTCATGTTCTTCAATAAACTGCTCGAAGTTTGTGCAAAAGATTTATGTAATGTGAGTAGTAGTGGAAGAAGGGGTGCTGGGTAACTTCATTCTTAGTCCAATCAATATGTGGGTTGTATTGTGTAAGCCAGAGTTTGCCTAAGATCAGATTATGATCTCCTAGGGGTACTACTTCAAAATCTAAACATTCCCAGTATTTCTGAATCTTGAGGGGAAGTTTAGCAGCAATTGAGTCAATTGGCAGAGTGGTGCCATCAGCAGTAACAACTCCACCATTCTTACTGGCTGGCTTGGTAAGAATCTTGAGTTTATCAATAAGGTTCTTGTTAATGAAGTTTCCAATAGCTCTGCTATCTATAAGGATATCTAGTTCTTGACCTTTGACTAGACCTTTGAAGATGAGCATTGAGTTGGCTCAGTTCTTGGCTATGCTAGCAACTTGATCAGTGCTGCCAAAGTCTTTCTAATCTTGCTTGATTGGAGACAACTTAGTGACTTCCTTGATGGCAGGCAGAGTGGCTTGCTTCAGGATGAGCTATGCAATTCGGTTACCTTCATTGATAGTATATAGTTGGTCCTTGTGGTTGACTAGTAGGACTTGCATTTCTTCTCAGAAGTCAGAGTCAATGACTCCAGTACTAATATTTAGTGAGTGCTTAACACTGAGACTAGATCTTGGTACAATTTTTATATAATATCCCTTGGGTATTTCAACTGCAAGATCAGTTGGAATGAGCCTTCTTTCATGGATAGAAATAGTGACTTGTTGAATAGATTGAAGGTCTAAACTAATGGCTCCTTCTGACTATGCTTGAGGAATCTGGGCCTTGGGATTGACTTGTATGAAATTGAGTATGACTTCTTGTTTGACTTGTTGACCTTGAGTGTCTTTGGACAGGACCAGAATTCTCTTGGGTTCAGTAGTCTTCTTGGGACATTTTGTAGCAATATGGCCAGGCTGTCAGCAAAAGAAGCAGACTTCAGCCTTCTTGAGGCACTCCTTCTCCTCAGGTGTAAGCTTGTTCTTCTTATTCTTGTTGATGGTGTCTAGATCCATGAGGGCAGGTCCAATAGTTCTGACTTTGGTTTCCTTCCTTCTGTGGTTGTTGTTGAATGGCAGTCTTTTCTGCTTGAAGCAGTTGGACATTGAACCTATCAGCAATTTTCATTGCCATGTCTAGATCTTTGGGTTCTTCAAGTTCAATATGAACTTGGGTTTGTCTCTTGAGACCTTGGATATACTTGTTGACCTTCTCATCTTCAGTGACATGAGGTAGCTCCAATAGGATAGACAGGAATTGTGCATTATATGCTTACACAGACTTAAGTTGTTTGACATTTGCTAGGTAGTCTCACATGATCTTGGTACTGTTGATAGGTTTGAATTGGCCCTTAATAGCATCTGAGAATTCACCCCAGACCTTGATTTGGTCAGAGAATCTTGTGTTCTGGATATGATTTCACTACCAGATTGCAGCATTCCCTCAGATAAGTGTAGTAGTAAATTGAACTAGTACTGCTTCATCCAAATTGGTCAGTTCACCATACTGCTCTAATTGGAAAAGCCAAGCATTGGTGGACAATTCTTCTCTTTGGCCATCAAAGGTATCAGGCTTCTGAGGCTTGATAGTAACTACTGTCAGAGATACTATTGTGGGTGCAGATATAGACTGTGCAGGAGCTTTGCCCTCCTTCTTGTCTAGTCATTCTTGAAGTTGGGAAATTTGAGCCAATGTAGTATGCAAGAGGCTTTCTAGAGTCCCAGATGACTGAGTAGAAATTTGCTATTCCTTCTCTTCTTCTTGCTAAATGTATGGTGTGTTCTGTGGGACATAGTTGCCATAAGGGGTATTGTAGGTATTGTTGTCCCATGTGTCAGCATTGGGGTCCATAGACATAGTGTTTGACTAGTTCTTGAGAGGTTTCTTGTTTAGGCAAAGTGTAACTTAACCACTGCTACCAAGTGTAATGGTTCTGATTTCTTAAATGAGAAAGTGACTTAGTTCTAGTAGTTCAAAGTAGCTCAAAGAGTTACTAAGAGTTCAGGAAAATCTTATGGTTTCTGGGAGAAAATATTCTGAGCTTTATTTATAAGAACAGAGAGGATATTTATACAAGATCTGAAAGAAGGATCCAGAAGGATCTGAGAAATCAATGGAAATGCCAAGAGAAAGGTTCTTGGCAATAATGATAAATAAAGATCCATAATGTTCCATAAAGTTCTGTGACTAGCTAAGACTGGAACAGAAGTGATGAGAATATTCTAGCTGTGGCTTAGTGCTAAGAAAGGATTTCTAATCATTTGGAAGATACTGGAAGGTTATAGAAAGTACTAGAAAGACAAAGAAAAAGAAATAAACTATACTAAAATATTACACAGATACTGGCCTTGTCAATATAAAAAGATCTATCTCAGCAAGGATGTAATTATACATACACTTAAGAGAGAAGATGACTAAGCAAAAATTTGAAAGGAGAAAAAGAAGAAGTCTACAAGGAAAGTTCTCAAGATATATGATCTGAAGAAGAGGACATTTTGGCTCTCATTTGCTATATAACTTACTAAGGATAGATAGATGATGCTATCAATTTCATAAAAGCCCTGGACTCTACTGGAAAAAGAAGAATCAATTATCTTCAAGATCTCTCTACTGGAGTAAGATAGCCTCACTTAGATATCAGAGATTGGAGATCTGAAGCTATAGGAGCCTCAGCCTATAGATAGCCTTCACTTGGCAAAAAAATTACACAGTTCACCCTACTTTATCTCAATATAATTTCACCCAAGAAGGCATACTAAGAAGATATTGGCTATGATCTCAGTAGCCTTATTCATACAGTTATAAGTCCTAAAAGTACAAAGCTCATCAGAACTAATATCACTATACAATTATCAAAAGAAACTTATATTTAGTTAATCTCAAGATCTGGGCTAGCTTTTGAAGAAGTCTCTACTGAAGAAGAAACTATTAACTCAGGATACACAGGCAAAATTAAGGTCATCTTAAGGAATGAAAGTAGTGAATGAATTTGGATCAACAAAGGAGACAAAATCACATAAGCAGTCTTTCTCAAATATAAGATTCCTCAGCTATAGGAAGTATCCAAGCTCACTCAAAGTACAAGACAAACTAAAGGATTTGGAAGCTCTGTGCAATGACTTCTTCCACTACCATTCACATTACACACACTTTTATACACACTTTTGTTCAGTTTATTTGAAAAAGCGACTAGTAAAATGGCAGCGATTCAACCTCCCAGTTAGTGTACTGAGTCAAGACCTAGTGTAGCATTCAGGTGACAGCAAGGAAAGGAAGAGTATGGACTGGGGATGGGGTCTTTTGGGAAGGTGACTGTTGGGAGTAGTGTAGAGGGTGGTCAAGGAGCCAGTAGTGAGGAGAGAAGTGAGGGATCAGTGAGCTTTGCAGCTACTGTGAAGGGTGGGGCTGAAGGGGGCAACAAGGATAGATGGCAGCAAGTTAGAGGGGCAAAAGGGAAGCTTGGTGGCAGTGAGAGTGCTAGGCCAGGTAGCAGAGGGCAGAAGACTAGTGGAGGTGGGGCTAGCAGAGATGGTGTGACTGCTGATAGTAGTGAGACTGGAGATCTGGAAAAAAAAGAAGATGTGACTACTGATCAACCCAAGGGAGACAGTTGAGGGATTGTCAGTGACACATAAGGGTGATCTGACTGATGGTGTGATGGGGCTGGTGGTGGCACCATTACTCAAGAAATCCATCTCAGAATTTGCAGTCATGCTTAGCTTCTAGGGGCTGACAGTGACAGCTAGGGCAGTACTGGCACTTCTGGGCAGGCAATTGAGTGAGGTGGCCTTGGTGAAGTTTCTGAAAAGGCTGGAAGGAGTGGAAGTTGGATTTGTCAAGAAAGAACATATATTGGTGATAGTGGCTAAAGGGGTGCGAGTTGGAGAGGTCACTATCCCAATAGCGAGGTGTCTATGCTGAGACCTGAGAGTAGTACATCTGGTGGTCAAGGGGGTCTCGACAGTGTCAATGGAGGAGACAAAGAAGAGAGTTGGAAGGGCAATGCAAGAGTATGGCAAGGTAGTTGATATTGGATTTCAGATGTAGAAAGAGATGTTATTCTGCACTAGAGATGTGGAGATATAGCTGAGAGTGGCTGGGAAGGAGGTGACAGGGAAGGGAGGTAATTGGTCCAGAGTGCTGAAGTGGGAGCCCTTTGAGTGCAAGGTATCTAGGATTAGAAACTTGGAGGAGGAGGAGGAGGACCTATTGATGGTACTTTGGGAGCTGGAGGGAGTGGTAGAGCAGAGGAAGAAGGCTTGGTGAGTCTTTGAAATAGCGATGATGGTGGTGGATATCAATGGGAAGAAAATTCGAGTAGACAAGGTGATATGGGAAAGGGCTCAGGGGAAGAAGCAGCAGCAGGAACTCCTTGTGAGACTTGGGGTGGGTGCTAAAAGAGAAGGGACAGGGGTGACTGCAGAGGGGAGTGGAGAGTAGAAGGGGCCTGGAGGATCCATATCCTCTAAGTATGCCCTCCAGCAGAGTAAGGCAGGCTCTAAAGAGGAGAATTTCTTTGATAACTAGAGGACAGAGAGAGATACTGATGGGAATAAGGAGAATGAGAGGCCTGAGAATACTACTGGAGGTTAAGGGGCAGTGATGGAGGATGTGGTGATAAAGGGTATGAAGAATGTCCAATTTGGTGATCTGGAATTGGCCTTGGGGGGCCAGGTAGTTGAAGTGTCTGAAGAGAGCCTGGTGGATACATTAGATGAGGAGTGGGATGAGGCAGCCAGCACAAGCTTGGATGGAGCACAGATGGTAGAGAAGAGGGAAATGACTCCAGGGGGTGAGTATGTGAGAGAGGGGCTCTGGCTGCAAAGGTTGATGACAGAATTGGCAGATGAGGAGCTGGGGGATGTTGACTTTCAACTGCTGAGTGAGAAGGACTGGAGTAATATCCTGTATGGGGTTGGCATGGTAGGGAAGCTGGTGATGATGTACTTAGCAATACTACTAGAAGATGAGGGGTATGAGGTGGATGCTGCTAGAGAGAGGGAGTTGAAAGGAGCAGCGCATAGGATGGTAGTTGGGGGGTGGAATGCCTGGAATAGATCAGAGATGTGGATAGCAGCATGTGAGGACTATCACTCAATGATGGAAGAGAAGGACACTGAGGATGTGCAAGAGATTCTGGTGGCACTGGAGGCTAAGAAGAGGGAGGAGGTGGAGCTGGAAGCTGAGAGGGAGCTGGATTTGTCTAGGATAGATCAGGATATAGAGATCTAGAGTGGGCATGCAACTCATACATTCCTCAATATGAACAGTACAACTAATATTTTTTCACTCAATGTCAATTGGCTGAGAGGATCAGGGAGACATCAAAACATTTTTGCATGGCTTAAAGATTTGGAGGCGGTGTTTTTCTACTTCAGGATGCGAGATATGAAGATGAGGTAGATAAGTTAAACTGGTTGAGAGAATGGGGTGGGATAGCAGAATGGTGAGGAAAAATTGGAATTTTGATAAGGAAAGGCAAAGGAGAACTGAGAGACACTGGGGGTTGGGGAGATCAATTGCTATGGAGGGTATGGGCAAGACCAGGGTGGGGGCCAGTAGTGATGAGATTGTGCTACTGTCCAGCAGAAAGAGAGAAGAGAGTATCTTGGATAGAGGGGCTATTGGAAAGTGGAACTTTGGTGGAAGCTGGAGTTAATATACTTGGAGGGGACTTTAATATGGTTAGGGATGCCACTGTGGACAGATCTGATGGGGAACTAGCTGGGACAGGTAGAAGCGGAGGACTGGATAGATGGGAGGAGATGGAGAGACTGAGTATATTGGGAGATGCAAGGTGCCAGAAGTGGGGAAATAGAGTGGTCTATACTCACTGGGTACATGGACTGAGAACACAGATTGACTGGATCCTCATGGCAGACTATTGGGAGATAGATATCTGGAGGGCACTAGAGGTAATGTGGTGCCCCTGGTCTGATCACTGGGGGATAGTGGGGCAGGGAACATTTGGAGAGAGTGAGAATGGGCCTGGATATTGGCAACTTAACTGTGCCCTGTTGGGAGACAAGGGGGTGTGGGAACAATGGAGGGTAGAGGTGGCTGATAGTATCGCACATTGGAGAAAGGAAGGATTGGTTGTAGGTGTTCGGTGGCTGAAGCTGAAGGCTGCTGCACAGATATATTGGGGTGAGGTGGGGAGAGTGAAGGGGAGTATTAGGAAAAAGCAAATGGTGGAAATCTCATGCTGACTAGAGGGTCTCCTGCTGGTGGCTGCAGGGGGCCTGAAGGGGGTTGAGGAGGAAGGAGAAGAGTGGAGGATAGAGAGAATGAAGATGGAAATTGAAGAGCTGAAGGATTCTATAAGGGAGAAAGAGGAGCTATAGATTCAGGAGATGATAGCATGATTGAGGTGGCAGGGGCTGGAGGAAGAAGAAAGGCCTACAAAGTATCTTACCAGACTTTTAAGAGCACACAAGGTGTGGCAGAGGTGGGAAGGAATTATAGGAGAAGGTGGTGAAATGGTGCAGGGGTGCAAAACATCCTGGGATCACTTAAGGAGTGATGGGGAAACCTGTGGAGTGAGGAGGAGGGAGGGGAGGATGGCAGGACTATAGAAGGATTTTTGGAGGAGTGGACCCCACCAGAGGCCAAGGGGCTGGGGGAGCTGACCCACCCCATTCAGGAGGATGAAATCTTGAAAGTCCTATCAGCTACAAATAATGAGACAGCACCAGGGGAGGATGGATTGCCATGAGATTTCTGAAAGAAAATAGTAAACATTAAAGGAGTGCTTGGGGAGATGAAGGAGATGTGTGGAGCTGTAATTGACTCAGGAAATTGGCTGGGGGGACAGGAGTTAGGACTAGTAGTGCTCCTTTATAAGGATAAGGGGCTGAGAGAGGACTGGAAGAACTGGTGACCTATCATGCTCCTGGATATGGATAGAAAGTTGATAACAAAGATACTGGTGGCATGTTTACAGGCAGTGGCACAGCAAGTTCTAGGGGAGGAACAGCATGGCTTTGTTGGAGGAAGACTGATTAGGGATGGTATAGTATGGGTGCATGGCATCATTGAAGGGGCGAAAGTGGCAGGGGTGGATGGAAGGCTGGTCTTCTTGGATCAAAAGAAGGCATATAACAGAGTATGACAGGTATGGTTGGAGAAGGTATTGGCTAGAATTGGAATCTCAGGGGGATTGGGGCAAGCCATCATGCAGATGCTGGAGGGAAGTAAGGCAGCCATAATGGTGAATGGCCATCGGAGAGTTACATTCCCACTGGGGAGGGGAGTGCCACAAGGGGACCCACTGATCCCTATTCTGTATGCTCTATTACTAGAACTACTTCTGGATTGGATTAGGAGGCAGATTGGAGGGTTGATGGTATTAGGGGTGACCTGGAAGGTGGGTGCCTTTGCAGATGACATGGTGGTTGGTCTGGGCTCAGTCCAAGATATGGAGGAGCTCAAGGAGATGGTTGGCTGGTGTAAAAGGTGCTCAGGCCAGAAGCTGAACTGGCATAAGTGTAAGACAATGGTGCTTGGGAATGGTATCATTGGTAGTAATATTATAGGAATAGTGGTACCAGCAGGAGAGACAGTCAGGTACTTGGGCATCTTTCTCTTGGTATATGGGTTGGTGCTGCCAAAGGCTTAGTGGAAGGGGAGAGTGCAAACTTAGAGGGATGTACTGAAAAGCTGGGGGGGGCGTAATATCTCCCTGGTAGGACGAGTGATGATTCTGAATGTCTACTGGATGCCAAAGCTATGGTATCTGGCATACCACTTGGATTTTCTAGCTTGGGTGGTGAAGAGATTGCTTAAACTGGTGAAGAAATAGATCTGGGCTGGGAGGCAAAGTCAAATTAGCTGGGAGATCCTGGTGCTATCAGTGAAGCATAGTGGTCTGGGACTAGTGAACTTTCCTAAGAAGTTCCATTGCCTATGAGCATGGTGGCTCCAAAGAGTGACAGTGCTGAGAGGGAAAGGGTGGGTGCCCCTAATGCAAAAGGTATAGGAAGCAAGATATGCCCCCAGGGGGTCATCAGGAGACTTATTGGAGGTGGTCAGATGCAGTGGTAGTAGAAGGCTTAGGTATCAAGGATTCTGGTGGGGAGTGATTGAAGGAGGTCATCAGATTGGGCTTTGATGGAAGAAGAATGAGGCAGAGAAACACTGGGGGCCAGGGATGTGACAATAGCATAAGCTTTTGCTAGGAGGGTCACCAGTTATTAATTTCTGCCTTAGCAATGGGGTAGATAGCCAATAGGGCTTTGGTCTGGATCTCTGGCCAGTCAGGTGGCAGGGTGTAGGGATCAAAGAGGAGTGGGATTGGTCAGGCCTTTGGGCTCAGGGGGCAGAGGTGAAGAAGTGGATCCTCCTGAAGCTCTGGGTGGTGTGGTGGAGAGTAATGAGGCGAAATGTGATGCTTAACTAAGGACTGGGCATTTGGTAGCCAGAGGAGACTTTGAGTGTGAGGAGTACTTGGGGGTTGGGCAGGCCAGTGGAGTAGTGCAGACCCCCAAGCATTGGCTAGAAGAGTGTGTGATGTTGATGGACTTTTGGAGAGAAGTAGGATAGTGTATGGGTAGTATAAATAGGGAGCATAAGTAGAGGAGGTGGGATGTACTTAGGGCAAGGGTACTAGATATAGTGGGCAATGAGTGGCTCACACTGGGGTGGATCATTGTAGTGTGGATAGGGATGGTAGGATACTAGTTGGCAGTATTTGAGGATAGAAGAAAGTTGACCCTGGGAGAAAAGATGGTGAGGTGGTAGTGATTGATAAAAGATATACTGACAGGTTGGCAGAAGAGTTGGGCTCTGGGGAGGAGTGCCATAGGAAGTTAGTAGAGGTCATATGTAATAAGAGTGAGGGTTGAGTGTGGGTGATTGGCAATGAGATAGTGTTTGAGCGAGTAGGGGTAGAGGGGAGAGTGAGTGTGGGGGTGAGGTAGCATGGAGTGAGCTGGGGCTACTGATGTGGTATGAGGACAAATACTATGTTTAGATGGGTGTTTTGGTAATAAATGTAGCTATGGCCTATA
>RQIL01011954.1:0-11371 GCA_003951145.1 Jimgerdemannia lactiflua | reverse complement strand
GGGAGCAGAACCACCTAGGCCAGAAGTTGTCAGAACCTCTGGGGAGCAGAACCTCCTAGGCCAGAAGTTGTCAGAACCTCTGGGGAGCAGAACCTCCTTTCTCAGAAGTTTTAAAAATTTCGTGATGTTATTGTTCAAATTCGATCAAGTGGTGTGGTGTTCAGCAGGGGCATTGTCAGATTGGTTTTGCATCTCCAGTATATATAGGGTGCTCTCCATATTGGTATGGTGGGAAGTTATTATATGTGGTGGTAAATATATCCTTGTACTCTTCTATCAACTCCTGTATCTGCTGTTGCTGGTCCTTGGTTAGAGTTGCCTCAATGTCGACGGCTTTGATTGCTGAGTTTGCTGAGTCTTCCTCCCTGGTACTGTCAATCTCACTGGAGAGGGCTTGCTATTTCCCAAAAACTCATAGACTTCTTCTTTGTAGGTGTCTCTCAGTGGTTCGAAATATCCCAGTGTCATTTCTTTGGGGATAGTGATCACCTTGAAGCCCATGTTTCTAATAGAGATGTGGATTGGTGACATCTGGTCATGAATTTATTCTTCAGCCAAGAGCAGGTAATACTTCTCTTGGAGCTCTATCGATGGTTCAAATATCAAGTTGTCAGCTCTCACTGGGAGGTACATATCAAGGCCTCATTGCTGATATGGCTGCAAGGTGATGTCTTCTCTGGCTCAAATGGGGTAGCAGATATGGGATCTCATCTGTCTGAACTGGGTGACTTTTGCTATATGGACCTTGATGAGTGGTGCCTGGTGGTCCCCGTTGGTGCTTCCAAATCCTCCTTGTCCTCTCTTGGTGCTGTTCAATTGCTTTATCTCTTGGATGATAGGCTGTGAGGTCTTGATAAAGAGGATCTGGCAGATGGCCTTCAGGGGGTTGAAGCATCAGTGATTCCTTCCATGGTTGTGAATAATGAGCTTCAGAGATCCTCGGTAGTCCTGATCAATGACTCCTCCTTCGATGGTGATTCCTTTGGCTGCTAAAGATGATCTTGAAGCTAGTTGAACATAGAGTCCTGGTGGTATAGCAAGTGCAATTTGAAGATTGAAGGTCTTGGTGCTTCTAAGTCAGATTGTTGTTTGATATGGGAGATAGAGATCATATCCAACTGATCCTTCTGTTTGTGTGAATGGAGGCTGTGCCCAGGGTGAGAGCAACTTGACTTGAACAACCGGCTGGGTCTTGAGGAATGGTACTCCAGTGGCTGCGATCACAGGCAAGTTCTGGCTTGAAAAATGGTCAATGCGCTCCTGTCTTCGGGTTTCTCATATAGTTGAACCCAGTCTTTCTGAGGGGATCCAAGGCTTCCATGAGGGTGAAGGTGAGATTGACTCTTTGTTCACTTTGATGTAGATTGCAGTACCAGAAGATGATGAAAAGGACCTCTAAAGGTAGGTCCCAAATGGTGGTCTTGTTCTTGGCTTCACAGTCTCCTTCATGGTTGATCTTCTTGCACTTCTGGCAGGCCCAACAAATTCTAGGTTCTTATAGAGTAGGGTCCTTTCTCTTGACTTGACTTCTGTGGATATTCTTACTGAGGTGAATGCTTCGATGTTCACACCAGTAGTAGGTGAAGGTCTTCCCACAATTGCAGTATTCCTTCTTAACAAAGCCTTTGTTTTGCTCTTTGACTTCCTTACTGGTGGGATACCTCTTCCAATACTTGTCATAGGTTGGCAGAGTGACTTGAAGGGCTTGAGTGATGGTGTAGGAGCTGTTGCTGTCCCTTTTGATGGTAAGAGTCTCCACAGGTTGGCAGGAGAGGACCTTTTGCTACTCTTGATAAGTTTTCTTGAATGTCTTCGGGGTCGAAGATTGAGCTCAGCTGTGGACTGGTGCTCATTTCATTTCATCTTTATCAATAATTGTTGGTATTGGAACCTTCTTGAGATCCAGGACTTGGCAGGTATTGCAATTATCCCTTGGTGAATAGAAGCAGATGAAGTGCTCGCACATGCCTAGGCAGAAGGCTTGTGAAATTCAGTTTTCTATCAGTGGGGGTGGTGGTTGCATGGAAGGTCCTGTGAACTCGATTGATGCTCTCTCATTATTAGCTCTGTCGATACTTTCAGCTAGACCTTTGATGTTGATAACTCCAACAAAGGGTTCTTCTGGCTCACTATCTTGATCTCTTGGGGCATCAAAGTCACTTCCCATTTCTTGCAAGAAATTTGCTTCACTCTCATCTTCATCCTTGGTAGTGGTGGGTGTGTTGCCATGTCCATGCCATTCTGTCTTGGGAGCTGAACTTGCTTTCCTTGATGATCCTCTTGACTCAATGGGTACCTTGTACTTTTGTCCATAGATGGAGAAGACTAGGAGTTGCCTTCTGATGTCCACATTGACTCCAACTTGGTGCATCCAATCTGTTCCCAAGATCAGATCATAGGAGGTTGCGGGGGTTACGACAGCTTGAGGTATATTGAGGCAGGCTTTCCCTACTTGAATGGAGATATCTCATACAAGTCTGAGGGAGGTAGATACTGATCTGTCTGCCATGATGACTCTTGCTTTGGTCCCTTCATCAATTCCCCAACCGATTCTCTCCAACATCCTTTGAGTGATGATACAGACTGCTGCTCCAGTGTCAATAAGAATTCAGGAATTTTCTCCATGCACTTTTCCACTTGCAAGTCTCATGGATTTATATTCTTGTCACCGATTTTCATGCACCATGTGGATAGTGCTGAATTCTTGTATGTGTGGTTCTTGAACAGAAAGTCTCTTGGTATCTTCCTTGGCTTCTTTCAGGAATTTTCACCTAACTTCTGGGGCATTCTTGAGGACTTGCTTGATGGTGAGGCCTGCATTCTATTGATGGATCTGGTTCCAAAGAGAGGCTGCCACATGAGGTTTGCTGCTCCTCTGATGTTTGGTTCCTTGAGAGTGAGGTCTCTCATTCCTAGTGAGCATCTCATCTGCTGAGGACTCCATACTCATGTGCTCATCTTCTTCAAGGTCAGGCAGAGAGGTGGTCCTTGATATTCTTGATGGTCCAGCCTCAGGCTCAGGGGTGTCTCTTCTGACTTGCTTGTCATTTTCCTGGAGAGTGTCTGAGGAGGAATAGCCATGCCTTGGGTGCTTGTCTGTGGATACTGTCACTGGTAGTAGGAGTGGAGTCCTTGGTGGTCTTTCTTGTCCTCTGGTCTGTGTGGGGGCAGCATCCCAAGTCACCTTGGATGGGAAGGCTTTCTAGTACAGATAGGTATCATCTTGACCATGGAGCTAGGCTGCTATTTCTTCCATTTCTCATGTCTCTTCATCCATCTGAATGAGATTGACATTTCTGTCATTGGACTGGGTAGCTTGCTTCCTTGGGCAGTGCCTTTGGATGTGGCCTTGGTCTCCACAGTAGAAACAGGTAGGGGCATAGAAACCGGCTGTAGCTGAGCCTATGGTTGTGGCTAGTAGTGCCTGAGAAGAACTCCTGTTGTCTTGTTGTCAGTAGTCTGGCCTATTATCACAATGGTAATCTTGTTGTCTCCCTCCTTGATTCTTCAACTGTGCTACTGTGATGGCTAAGTCCTTCATCTGTTTGATGAGCATGGTCATGGGGTCCTCTTGTGCTCTTGGCAGCTGCTGCTATTGCAGTTGACTGAATTGGGCTGGAGCCGAAGGTGGGGGTCTGTTCTCATAGTTGACCAACCAGGCCCTGAGGAATGCATTCTCTTGTTCTGCTGTGGTAGATCCTCAATATCTTGGGGGTTCAGCCCTAGCTGGCTCACAGTGCTCTTGCTGGGCTGATCTGTAGTCTGCTTTCCAACATCCTTGAGCTCCAGCAACTTACTGCTCAATGCTCTGATATCCCATCCTAATGACTTGCCTTCTGAGTTCTGGATATAGGCCGTTAAGGAAGATAGTGGATGCCAGTGCCAGTTGGACTGCAGGCAGCAGGTTTGCCTTAATCATTTGTGCTTGGATCCAATGGTAGAATCTCTTCAGGGTTTCGTTGGGTGCTTGAGTTATATAGGTTAGGGCCTCCTGTACTTTTTGTTGATGCTTGAGACTGTTAAATTGCACGCAGAGCCAGTTCTTATAGATGATGCATCTTTCAGGATAGTCGGTATTCTGAAGGTGGTTGAGACATTCTTATCTATAAATATCTCCTCTGATAACCTTGGCTTGATTGAATCTCTGTAGAGCTGGGCCTCTCAAGAGTGACTCAATGATTCTGAGTTGTCTTTGGGCATCCCATTGCTTGGCAGCTGCTTGTACCTCAATTTCTCCAATGAACTCCTCAATGTCTTCACTGTCTACTCCATGAAACTTCTGAAGGTAACTCATGTCTGGCTCATCTTCACTATCCTTGTAGTCTGAGTCTGGTTCGGGAGTGGTGTTTCTTGAAGGTCCTTGTGGAGAGGGAGTCAGTGAGGGTGCTTGATTTATAGGAAGTGCTGGTAGAATGGTGTCTTGGCAGTGTAGGGGATCTGGTTCTGCTGATTAAGGCTGGGGTGTAGGTTCTTGAAGGTGGTGATCTCCTAATTGACTAGTAGTGGCTATTGAATGCTGAGGCTTTGAGAGAAGCATTATTCCTTGTCTCTTGTGGATAGTAGCAGGGTTTGAGTGACCAAGGTGCAGTGGTCCAGGTAATTAAAGAACCTAGGGGGCTGATATAACTGGTATTGAACTCATCTGCCCCTTGCGGCTTTAAAGTAGTAAGGTCTGATTTGCCTTATTGGTAGCTATCTGAATAATAGTGTGTATTGAACTCATCTTCTGAGTATGGATGATAGTCCTCTTCTCCTTCAGATGTTCAAAGTAAACTTGGTCTAAAGGGGTGGCTTGATGCATAGCTGTAGTAATGTAGTTGCTCCAGTCAGAGTTCTTCCTATAGATTCGGGTCTGGTACTCCTCAGGAAGGTCTTCTTCTAAGTCTTGAAGCTGAAGGGGTTCCAGTTGTCCTCTGAGTTGTCTTCTCTTCCTTGAGGTCAAGCTGTAGTCTGGGTCACTTCTATCCTCGGATTTGGTTTTCTGGCTGCTATTCTCAAGCAAGGTTCTGACTGCTGTTCTGATAATGGTGTGGGCCTTCTTTTCTGCTGAAGAGGGCTGTCTCTGCACTTGTTGCAGGCTAGGTCCTCCTGGAGTCTCCAATGTAGATGGCTGTTAGGTTCTTGAGCCAAAAGGTCAAGTCTTTAGAAAACTATTCCCAGTTGAGCCCCCAAAATGTGGCATGCGTTTTGTATAACTATATGCTTCAAGCACAGCTCAATGTGCCACTTGATGAAGTGCATGATATGTATGTCGAGATAAAAGGGAATCTCCAAGTGGATGGTTACATGATCAGCTCATTTGAATTGTCATCAAAAGTTCAGAGGTCAATGATGGTTGTTCAGGTTGATAACGATAATGGGAATTCAGGTCGTTGATAGCTCGGATGGCTCAGTTGCTTAGTGGATAATAGATGGACTTTCCTAGTGGCGATTACTTGGGTACATAGGCTGAATATGCAGGTCGATTATCAATGTGCATGACAGTCAGTAATTCTCTTTATGGCACAGTATGGGTAAAGAAAATGGAGGTCGACAGCTCACTCATCTGTCTGACTTATTAACTTGAGGACATTGGGTGAATGGCAACTGTGCTGGCTGCTTTCTGGCTTTCTTAAGTTAAGTATACTATACATTTCTTGGGTTTCTTGGCTGGGTCTCGGTGGTCTTTATACTTGAATATACAGGTCTCGAATTTTGAATGTGGGGTCTGAATGGGCGGTTGGTCCGAATGTATGGCTGGGTCGAATGCACGGGATCTCGGTGATGGTTTCCTAGCAGCTTTTCTTTAACTTGGTGGTGGCAAAAGTAACTTGACTGACTTGAATCTCAGGTATGGTTTCTTTAACTTGGCAGTTTTCTGGACTGGCAGTGGTCTTAAAACTTGAATGGCAGTTGGTTTCATAATGAGTAGTGGTTTTCCTGGTGGCTTTCCTTAGTGACAGCAATTAACTGACTGACTTGAATGTAGCAAGAGTAATTCTTTAACTCAAACTTCTGAGCAATCATTGCTTTAGTTATCTTGTTCTCTGAATTATCCATTCTCTTGGAGGCAGTGAGGGGTTTCTCTGTAAACTTCCTTTTTACTTCAAACTTCAACTGACTGCCTTGAATGTAGCAAGAGTAATTCTTTAATTCAAACTTCCAAGTGATCATTGCTCTAGTTATCTTATTCTCTGAATTATCCAGTCTCTTGGAGGCAGTGAGTGGTTTCTCTGTAAACTTTCTTTTTACTTCAAACTTCAACTGACTGAGGTTTATTCACTTGTTCTTCAGAGCTATTTTATATACATTGTGCTATCTGGTTGCTAACTATAGTGTAGCTACGTTATATGGTTAAGCTATTGGCTTGCAGGCTGCAATAAATATTTACTGCTGGATAAGGATATGGTAATACTGAAAATGGTCATGTGCTGAGCATTGCTGAAAATGTTCATGTACTGAGTATTGCTGAAAATGATCATGCACTGAGAATCACTGAAAATGGTATCAGCTTTAAATGGAATGGTACCCCTCATCAGCAGCAAACAAATCATCTTGTGTGACTTCATCATTCTATTCCTCAAAAGGGGGGAGCACCGGCCAAGAGGTAAGGGGGTAGAATAGTGGCCAATCATCTTCAACAACATTCTCCAGTCCTTGAATAGCTTGGATGCAGACAGAGGACTGATAAACTCTCTGTTGCTCTTCTTCTTCTTCTTCTGAGGACTCATCTGCTTCAGGGTCAGAGGGGGCAGCTTCAGGAGTGGGGTCTTGGAGTTCTTAGATCTCCTCTTCAAAGATAAAGACTTCTTGAGCTTCTTCTTGATTTGGCTTCCAAATGATATGGTGTGAATTAAGACTGACAGGATGGTGGGTAGTTTGGGTAGCTCTGGCAGGTGCTTTAATGGTAATGGGTGGTCCTTCAAATATCTCCATAAGGCTCATGAGGTGACCTTAGTGGTTGTTATGGAGGGATGTAGTGTGGAAACCTGGCAAGGTGGGTTCAGTTTGTTGGCTTTCCACAGTGATGCAGTTGCTACCAATATGATTGGCTACTTCAGCTTCTATCCAATTGGCTTCCTCAGCTGTTAGGCGAGTAAGGTTTCCCATGGTTACTTCTCGCAAATGTGCTATAGCCCAGGAGATGTGGCGGAATATCTGGTAGACACAGAGGGCTCTCTTGATCAGGTGGCTGGTGGTTAATAATTTGGTAACAAGGTCTTCTCAGTCATCTTCTTGGGTTTCATTGTGAAGGCGGTGTCCAATTTCATAGTCATGCCAGAGGGTCTTTTGTTCAGTGGTATCTTTTAGCTGTTAGGTCATTATGTACTAGTAGTTGATAAAGTGCCCAAGATCCTTAGTGTAGAAGTTCAGATATTCAGCAGTATTGAGGCACCAAATAGCCTTCTTGATAGCTTTGAAGACCAGGGTCTTTAGGCTAGGCAAAGGAGTAGAGTGGCAGGAGGTCTAATTGGAGTGGTGAGTAGGAGGTATTGTGGGGAAGTTCTTCATTATTTGGTGCTGATTCTGAGACTGGGGCTGGGTCTCCTTTAAGTAATATGTTCTTTCATTTCAGCTCAGATTATCCTTGCTCCTATTGTGGTGGTCACTTGATGCATTAGGTTGTTTATTTGATTGTCATACCATATGTTGTCTGATCTTAGTAGTCACTTGTACTCTGGATTGTCAATTGTGCACATCATAATATATATTATGTATATAGATGCATCTAGTATATGAATTATATTGAGAATTTGAATTGGAGGATTTAGATTGAAGTATTTGGATTAAAGGATTTAGATTGAAAGATTTATATTAAAGGATTTGAATTGAAAGATTTGGATTGAAGAATTCAGACTAAAGAATTCAGATTAAAGAATTTGGATTAAGTTATTCAGATTGAGTAATTTAGATTGATTGATTTGAATTGAGTAATTCAGATTGAGTAATTCAGATTGAGTAATTCAGATTGAGTGATTTGGATTAAGTGATTTGGATTGAGTAATTTAGATTAAGTAATTTGAATTGAGTAATTTAGATTGAGTAATTTAGATTAGTAATTATTAAGTGATTTGGATTGAGTAATTCAGATTAAGTAATTTGGATTGAATGATTCAAATTGAGTGATTTGGATTAATCTGAGTTGGTTTGGATCATTTTAGATTTGAGATTCAGGTCAAACCATTATATGATGAATTGAATCTGGATTTTATTTAAATTGGCCTATTTGGAGCACTTTCTCTCATCTTCTAGAGTATGTCTTCTATCTTTGCCATTCTCTTCCAGAAATCCCAGGGCAGTCCATCCTTGTCTAGAGCCATACCTGACTTTATAGTAGTGAGAACCTATAAGATTTCCTTCTCTCTAACTAGCTTTTCCAAGTCCTCCAGACCATTTATTCTCATAGAGTATCATTCTTCCAAGCACTTAGCTATGGCCTCACTCTTCTCACCTCCCTCTTCCTCACTCTATAATATTTCCCATCAATCCTTCAGTATATTAAGGATACCCTAGACTCTAGTTATCAGGAGACTATCTTTCTCATTAATTCTATCTCATATTGCTGTATCCTCTTTATCCTCAATAGTCTAGACAGATACTTGGTTGGCCTCTCTCTCACTTCCAGCCTCTGCTATCTTAGTCTTGCCACCATACTATAAATACAAGCCTCCTTCTCCTATTGCAAAACCTTCTTGAGCTTCACAATCTCTATTCTTACTCTTACTATATACCAATCCTCCTCCTCCTTTTTCTCTATTTTCTTCAAATCTGATCACTGCAGCAACAATCATTTTAAGTACTATGACATCATAAACCCCTTCTTCTATTAGATCCTACCCTTCAGTCTCTCTGCTTCTCTACAATATATCTTCACCATATCTTTCAATTTCATTTACTAGACCACTACTGTAGCCCCCTTCTCATACTACTAAATAATAAGAGATATTGCTTTCTCTTTCCATCTACCTTATAATATCTCATCTTCCAATAGAGTACAGTTGAGCTGCCAGTATTCAGGCCCATCCCCACTCCCCCCAAAGTTCCTCTGCCCCAGCATACTCCAATAATCCAACCAGGGACACCATACTACTATATTTCTCCATACATCCTCTCCCCAGGAATTTACCAAAAGCACCCAGTCAATTCTTGTCTCCAGTCTATCAATCCAGTGTGAGAAGACCTTTGCCTCTCCCCACTTAGTCCTCTCTGCATCACTCAGAGCACTCAGCCTCTCTATCTTCTTTTACCTAACCAGTCTCCCACTATAGCCCACCAATCCTGCCCCTCTATCAGACCAATCCACCAAAACATCTTATACTATATTAAAGTTACTATCCAATAGATCTACCCCAGTCTCTATCAGTACACTACTGTCAATAACTCTTTCAGCCACTCTAATCTTGCACTCCAGATAGTAAAGCAATAGTAAGAGCCAACTACTACTGTATCTCACTCTGGCCTCTCCTACAGCCCCCACAGTAGATGCTCTCTCTATCTCCCAATATCTCTCAGCTCTCCCTTACTCTTGTGTATCAGAATTCCAACCTTTTCATACTAGGCTACCATCTCTCTCCATTCTCTAATCCAATCTAGCTTACCCAAGTTATTCTCACACTCTATACCTCCAATCCCTGAAGCCATTCAAAAATGTTTCAACACTATATCATACCCTATAGCCCATTGATATTTAGTAAGAAAATATTAGTTATACTATTTATAGGAAATATTTGTTGATTTCATTACTCCTTCTCTAGTCCATTTATAATTCCAGCTCAATGTTCATCCTTGATAGATTCAAGAGACACTTGGCTTCAACCTTAGCTCTCACATTCTCTCTTTCCACCAGTGCTGCCAGCACCTCTCTATTGGCCATATCATCCTTTTTCTTTGCCTTCTCCTAGTAGTTCTCACAGACTGTTTTTCATAGTTCAGCTCTATCCTTCTCAACCCAACACCTCTTGACCACCTGTTCTGCCACCTCCCTCAACTCAGCCTCTCTACTTGCATACATCTCATAGCCTTTCTCCTCCAGAATAACTGCCAGTATCTTCTAACAATAGTCTCTTCACTATGTCCTCACCAGTCAGAATTTTCTTTCACTTCTCCTCACTAAAGATTCAGAAGTCTACCTCAGCTAGTTTATCTGCTACTAAGTCATTGAATACTTTCAGCATCCACACCTCTTCTCTGATGCAGTCTATATCTGAAGTCATGGGCCTTCTCACCTCTTTATGCCCCCCCTCTACTGCAGCTATAGCACTTCTCTCCTCAACTTCAACCAGTCTCTTCTCTTTAATCTCAACTACCACACCTCTCCACCTAGTATCCAGAACTCCAAACTGCATACTCTGGGTGCCCCTCATCATAAAATCCTCCCTCTCAGCCCTTGGCACTATTCCACTACCCAGAGTCTCTGCTGGTTTAACTTGAGTCTCCTTATCCTTATCCAAATCAATGAAAAACTCTGACTCATCCTCCCTAATGATCTTCTTCTGCTAAGGGGCATGCTGTGAGGTCTCCAGACCCCCTGTATACCCAGGGTGCTGTACTAACTCCATACTAGCCTTCTCTTTATAGCTCTTCAGTAGCTCCTTTTACATTTATCTCTCCTATACCCTCTCCTACATCTTCTTATTCACTTATACTTTCTTTTCATTCATCTGCTCCACTACAGTTACATTCTTAAAGACTCTCCAAGTCTTTGTCCTCTATTCTATAGTCTCTTTTAGTTCCTACAGTACTATCAGCAGATTCTCTTCTTCCTTTTTAGTCCTCTTTACCCTCAATATCTTATACTCAAACAGCTGCCACTTAAATACTCTAGATCAGTTCTCTATCTTTTCCATCACCTCCTTCTCTGCCACCTACAGCCTCACTTTCATATTTCCTATCTTGAATACCATCCTCTCTCATATTTAGAATCCTACATTTACCACATCTCTATACTTCTGTATCACTGCCCCAATTTAACTTCTCATCTCCTCTATTAATACTATCAGAACTTCCTTAATCACCAGATGTACTACCCTAGAGTCCCACCTCAGGCACCTCATCATCAGTATCATAATCTCACTAACTGTCATCTCTTTAGTCAATATACTCACTAGATACTTCTTCTTAACAAAGCTAACTTCCACCCCCCTCCAGCTTTTTCAGAAATTTCACAAATACCACATCCTCTAACTGCCTTCTGAGTATCCTCAGAACTATCTTCACTATCACTACTAGCTCCTAGAAACTCATCATGACTGTAAATTCTGAGATTGACTTCTTGAGTAATGGTACAGTCACTAGCTCTATTATACCATCTGATAGGTCTCTCTTATATACTGTTCCTGATCCCTCAGCCTGTCCCCTACACCCATCAGCAGTCACTTTTTTTTTTTTTTTT
>RQIL01011943.1:0-11373 GCA_003951145.1 Jimgerdemannia lactiflua | reverse complement strand
TCATATAGTTGCTGTTATTTGCATGTTTGTGAGTATATTTTCAAGTTCATGGATTTATATTTACCAGCATATACTTATTTGGCATATACTTATCCCTTTATATAATTATAGCTGGATTATATTACCTCGCCTGATACTTTACCAAGAACTTCCAATGAAAGAAAGCACAAGAAAATATATATGAAATGGCTCAGGATGATCAACAAGGTTCATGACCATGTCGATCCACTTGAGATTGAAAAAACAGTTCATGACCTGGGCAAAGATATTGACTCAGATGAAAATAACGAGATGATCGACATCCCCAATGTTCTCCTTTCATTGAACAAGAATGATCTGATCCAAGGGAGAGATGAGCAGAATATAGAGAAGGATATATAGTAGAAGGAACTGTTTGTTGAAGAAGAAAGTGTTTGTAAAAGGGAAGTGTCTGCAGAGGGAAATGTTTGTGGGAGTGTTTGTAAACCAAAAAAGAAATAAAATAGTTTTTTTTTGGAAATTCTACCTTATGTTCGCCTATTGTTTGCAAGCTGTTCATGTCTGTGGATATAAGTTTATGCTTGCATTAAAGAGTTTGCATTCATAGAATATCAGTTCATGTTCATATTAAAGAGTTCATATCCATCATTAATGAAAATGTTTGTGTTTATAGCAAATATTCAAATCCATATATATATGTTCCTATCTGTAAAATATGTTCAAGTTTATGATATACTATTGTGAACATATACTAGAATTTGTAGATCTCTGATGAACACACTTAGAATTGAATAATTTTTTCGTGATGTGGAACCTAGTTGAGTGCAAGGTATTGAGAGAGAGAGGGACTGAGGAAGAGGAAGAAGATCTATTGATAGCATTGTGAGAGCTGGAAGGGGCTGTGAAGCAGAGAGCAAAGGCCTAGGAGGTCTTTGAGGATGCAACAGTAGTGAGGAAGATTGACAGCAGGAAGGTGCAAGTGGATAAGAAGGTATGGGAGAGGGAGCAGGAGAGGTGGATGCAGAAGGATCTACTGGTAAGCTTTAAGGAGAAAACAGGGGCAGAGATGGTGCCCCCACCAGGATTACTGGTGGCCTTGAGACTTCACAGCATGCCTTCTAGCAGAAGAAGATTATTGAAGAAGATGAGCCTGGGTTCTTCATTGATCTGAATGAGGAGGAGGGAGACTGGGCTGGAACAGAAGAGACCTCAGTTAGCATTATGATGCAAGAGACTGAGAGGGAGGATGTGGTGATGAAGGGAATATAGCATGTGACTTTTGGAGTTCCAGATGTCATACTTGGAGGATTGGTGGTTGGGGTGGAGGGAGAGCACTCTGGTGTAGTTGAGAGGGGAGATGCTGAGAGTGATAGTGGGTCCAGGGAGAGCAAGAGGCCCATAACTCTAGGTGCTGGTTATATTGGGAGGGTGGAATGGCTGCTGGCTACTCTTAATGATCTGGTAGTAGATGAACTTACAGAGATAGATTTCCATATCCTGAGAGAGGTGGAGTGGCAGGGAATCCTGGTGAGAGAGGGAGTGGTAGACAAACTGTTGATGGAGGTGATGGTGATCTTGCTGGCAGAGAAGAATTATGAGGTAGATATAAAGAGGGAAGCTGAGTTGAGGGAGGTAGCAGGGTGAGTGGTGGAAGACTGTTGGGTGATGAAGGATGTGACTGAATTGTAGCAGTCAGTCTGTGAGAACTACAGGGAAGAAGTGGAGGAGAAAGATAATGAGGATGCTCAGGAGGTTGTGGCTGTATTGAGATTGAGGAGGATGAGGTAGAGGCAGAGCATCTCTTGGATCTGTCTAGAATGGACATTGAGCTGGAAGTCTGAAGGAGCTGGGAAAGCAGCACTATCTACAAAAAATTTTCCCTATGAACAGTATAACTAATATTTTGTCTTTGAATAACAATAGGCTGCAGGGTGTGAGGCAATGTCATAACATATTTTAATGGCTACAGAGCTTAGAGGTAGATCTTTTTCTGCTGCAGGATGTAAGATGTGAAGAGGAGGTAAACAGGCTGAATTGGACTAAGGAATGAGGTGGGGTGGCTGAATAGTATGGAAATGTTGGGATCTTGATATTGTAGGGGGAAAGAAGAACTAGTGGATATTGAGAGATAGAGTGATCATCTAGTTTGAGGAATGTGGAGGAGGCCAGGGTGGAGCCTGATAGTAGTTAGATTATATTACTGTCTGGTAGTCTGGGGTGAGAGGGTGGACTGGTTGGAAGAGCTGCTGGAGGAGAGATCTCTGATGGAAGCTGGGGTGGATATCCTGGGTGGAGATTTCAATATAGTGTGGGATACCACTCTGGATCAGTCTGATGGAGGAGCTGGAGTAGTTAATTACAGTAGTGGGCTGGGCAGATGGGAGGAGATTGAGAGGCTGAGCACTCTGGGTGATGTGGGGAGGGCCAAGTGGGGAGTGGATAAGGTTTTCACCCATTGGGTTGATAGATTTGGAATGAGAATCAATTGGGTGCTCTCAGCTGACTACTGGAGAGAAGATGTTTGGCAGGAACTTGGGGTAATCTAGTGCCCCTAGTCAGATCATTGGGGGGTGCTAGGGCAGGGGAACTTTGTTTGGGGGTAGTGGGGAGGGGCCTGGACATTAGCAGCTCAATTGTGCTCTGCTGGCAGATGGGGACCTGTGGGAGAGATGGAAGGGGGAGGTGGTGTCTAGCATGACTAGATAGAGGGAGAAGGGGGCTCCAGTGGGGCTCTGGTGGGTGAAGCTGAAGGAAGCAGCGAGAATGTACTGAGGTGAGGCTGGGAAGCAGAGAGAAAGGCTTCAGTAGAAGAAGGGGATGTGGGCATCCTGCCAGATGAAGCAGCTATTATAGCAGTAGTTGGAGTTGAAGGGGCATGGGAGAGAGGAGAAGGAGGAGGATTGGCAGGTGGCATAAGTGAAAATGGAGATTGAGGGAGTCTGGAGGATGAAGAGAGCCATATACAGGGTATGGTGACAAGGCTTAGGTGGCAGGGGCTGGAGGAAGGAGAGGGGCTGACCAAGTATCTCTCTAGATTGCTGAGGGTGAGGAGAGTGAAGCAGAGGTGGAAGGGGATTATTGAAGGAGATGGCTGCTTAGTGACTGGGGTCCAGGGGATCCTTGGAGAGCTTAAGAGTCATTGGGAAAAGTTATAGAGTGAGGAGGAGGGAGGAGCAGACAGTGAGGCCATTTGCGAAATGCTTAGAGGACTGGTGCCCCCAAGAGGTGGAGGGGCTTGGGGAACTGATGAGACTGGTGAGAGAGAAGGAGATTATGCAGGTCCTGGTAGCTACTAAGTCAGAGACTGCTCCTGAAAAGGATGGGCTGCCATGGGACTTCTGGAAGAAGATGGTGAAGGTGAAGGAGGTGCACTAGAAGATGAGGAATATGTGTGATGAGATGATTGAGTCTGGGTTTTGGCTGAGTGATCAGAAGTTGGGGTTGGTGGTACTTCTATACAAGGATAAGGGGCAAAGAGAGGACTGGAAGAATTGGCAACCAATCATACTCCTGGATATGGACAGAAAGTTGGTCATGAAGATGTTAGTGGTAAGACTGCAAGTTGTGGCACAGCAGATCCTGGGAGAAGAGCAGCAAGGCTTTGTTGGGGGATGGCTGATTAGGGATGGCTCAGCTTAGGTGCATGGGGTTATTGAAGAGGTGAGGGCTGCTGGGGTAAATGGCAGGCTGGTTTTCTTGGACCAAGAGAAAGCCTATAATAGAGTATAGTATGTCTGGCTGAGGAAGGTACTGGAGAGGATTGGGATATCTGAGAAGCTGGGAAATGCAATTGTCTGCCTTCTGGAGGGTAGTTAGGCAGCAATCATAGTGAATGAATACAGGGGAGCCACCATTCCTCTTGGGCTGGGGATTCCCCAGAGAGACCCCCTGTTACTCATTCTGAATACTCTGTTCTTGGAGCCATTATTGGACAGAGTCAGGAGGAAAGTTGAGGGCTATCTGTACTGGGCATGAACTGTAAAGTGGGGGCCTTTGTGGATGATATAGTAGTGGGCCTGGGTACTATTGCAGATGTGGCAGAGCTTAAGGAGACTGTAGGATGGTATGAACAGTACTCTAGGCAGAAGCTGAACTGGTCCAAGTGTGAAACAATGATCTTGGGGAATGGTTTGGTTGGAGGGGATATTATTGGAACAATTGTTCTCCCTGGGGAGGCAGTGTAGTACCTGGGGATCTTTCTCTTGGTATATGGATCAGTCCTGCCTAAGGCCTGGTGAGAGGCCAAAGTGGGAGTGTGGGGGAATATGCTGAGGAGATGGGGAGGGTGACATATCTCTCTGGCTGATAGGGTGACTATTTTGAATATTTACTAGATACCGAAGCTGTGGTATTTGGCATACCATTTGGACTTTCTGGTATGGGTGGTCAAGAGGCTGCTGAAGCTGGTAAGAGAGTGGATTTGGGCAGGCCACCAAAGTCAGATTAAGTGGGAGGTCTTAGTGATACTGGTGGAGAGGGGGGGCCTGAGCCTGGTGGATTTCCTGAAGCATCTGCATTTTTTTTATGCCTGGTGGTTGAAGAGAGTAGTGATGCTGAAAGGAGGTGGATGGGTCCCACTGATGCAGAAGGTATGGGAGGTGAGGTTTGCCACCCAGGGGTCTTCTGGAGACCTTTTGACATTGGTGGAGGGGGGAGGAAGTAGAAGACTCTAGTATAGGGAGTTCTGGTGGGGGGTGACTGAGGGAGTACATATAATTGGCATTAGGTGGGAGGGCCATGCTGCAGCAGAGCAGCAGATAGGAGGAGGGTGGCAGTGGCATAGACTGCTACTGGGCAGGGAACTAGCAATGGACTTTGATTTGGGGGATGGGGTGAAAAGTCAGGATGGTATAGGGCAGGATCTTTGGCTGGAGGGATGGTAGTGAGTGGAGATTGAAGAGGAGTGGGACTGGAGAGAACTGTGGACCTGGGGTATAGAGATGAAGAAGTGGCTACCTCCCAAGTTTTGGGTGGTGTGGTGAAGAGTGCTAAGGCGAAATGTGATGTTGAACTTCAGGTCAGGTCATCTGGTTCCAGGAGGGGCCTTTGAGTATAAGGAGTGTCAAGAAGTAGGGCAGGAGGGTAGAGTGGTGCAGACTCCAGAACATCGGCTTAGAGAGTGCAAGGTACTGAATGAGTTCTGGGAGATGGTGGGAGATAGGTTGAATAGGTGCTACAGGAGTTATGGATTTGGTTGCTGAGAGGTATTAAAGAGAGAATGCTGGGGGGTGTTGGTGATGAATAGCTTATGCTGGGGTGGGCTTTGGTGATATGGATAGGGCTTGTGGATTACTGGTAGGTGGTGTTTGAGAAGAGCAGACTAATATCAAAGGAGGAGAAGGTAACAAGATGGAAGAGATTACTAGTTGACTTGCTGTCAGGGTGGCAGAAAGGGTGGGGTCCACAGAGGGGTCACCATTGGAAATTGGTAGAGACCATATATAACAAGAGTGAGAGAAGAGTATGAGTTGTGGGTAGGGAGGTTATGTTTACAAGAGTAGAGGTAGGGGGGTGGGTGATGGAGAGAGTGAGACAGGGTAGAGTCATCTCTCTCTGGTAACTTTCATGTTACACAATTTCCCACACATACTTTCAACACAATCTTCATCATTTATTAGAGAAAACTCATAAGACAATAGCGACCAAGCAGGGTACTGACAAGCATACTGGTGTGGGAGATGGGCCAGCCTTCAAGTGGCAGTATAGTAAGGGGGGGATAGGGCTGGAAACAGGGTTCTTTGGATCGTTGATAGGTGGAGGAGGAGGAGGAGGGCAGGAGTTGAGCAGGAAAGGTGGGAGTGGGGGAGTGGTGAGCTTTGCGGTGGTGGTTAAGAATGGTGGAGGAGCAGAGGGGACTGAGGGGTAGAAGACTGTGGGAAAGGAAAAGGGGAGATCTGGAAGTACTGGAGGAGCACTCTCTGGAGGGGGGAAGGTGGGGGCTGGGGGAGATGTGACTGGTGTAGTGGATGGGACTGCTGATGGTAGAGTGGCAGCTAATCTGGAAAAAAATCCAAATGTGACTACTGATGATGGCAAAGGGGGTCAGGGGGGATTGGGGCCGGTGTGTGGGGACAATCTGTCAGATGGTGTAATGGGCCTGGTGGTGGTGCCATTGCTCAAGAAGTCGATCTCTGAATTTACAATCACGGTGAGCTTCCAGGGCCTAGCGGTGACAGAAAAGATGGTTCTGGGGCTACTGGGGAAGCAACTGGCAGATGTGGCATCAGTGAAGTTCTTGAAGGGGCTGGAGGGAGTCAAAGTTGGATTTGTGGAAGAGAAGTACTTGGTGGAGGCTCTATTGAAGGGGATCACTGTGGGCAAGGTGGTGATCCCAATGTTGAGGTGTCTGCACTGGGACCCTAGGGTAGTTCACCTAGTGGTCAAGGGGTCCCAACAGTGTCCATGGAGGAGATGAGGGGCAGGGTCAGTAAGGTGTTGAGGGAGTATGGGAATGTTGTTGATATTGGCTTTCAGATGTGGGAGAGGACAATATTCAGGACAAGAGATGTGGAGGTGAGATTGAGAGTGGCTGAGAAGGAGGCGATGGGGAAGGCAAGTAACTGGCCAAGAGCACTGAAGTGGAGCCCAGTGGAGTGCAAGGTGTTGAGAGTGAGGGGGACCAAGGAGGAGGAAGAGGATCTGCTTATGGCTCTGTGGGAGATGGAAGGGGCTGTGGAGCAGAGGGCAAAGGCCAGCATGGTGGAGGAGATTGATGGCAGGAGGGTGCGAGTGGATAAGAAGGTCTGGGAGAGAGAGTAGGGGAGGAAGATGCAGAAGAACCTACTGGCAAGTCTGGGGAAAAGTTGGGTACTGGGATGGTACCTCCGCCAGGATACACTGGCAGCCTTGGAGACTCACAACATGCCCCCAGGCAGAAAAAGATGATTGGCGAGAGGATGAGCCAGAGTTCTTTGTGGACCTGGATGAGGAGAAGGAGGAGGGGGCTGGATCAGGAGAGACCATGGGTAGCATCTTGGAGCAAGAGAGTGAGAGGGGGGATGTGGTGATGAGGGAGACACAGCATGTGAGCTTTGGAGTCCTGGATGCAGTGCAAGAAGGATTGGTGGTTGGGGTGGAGGAAGAGTACTTTAGTAATGTCAGAGATGGTGAGCTGAGGGAGAGGGTGGACCCAGGGGGGGCAAGAGGCCCATGACCCCTGGTGCTGGTCATATTGGGGGAGCAGGATGGTTGCTGGCCACTCTCAATGATCTGGCAGCTGATGAGCTTACAGAGGTAGATTTCCACATCTTGGGGGGGGCAGAGTGGCAGAGTATCTTAAAGGGTGAGGGAGTGGTAGAAAAACTGCTTACAGAGGTGATGGCGATTCTGCTGGTAGAGGAAGGATATGAGGTGGATGCAAAGAGAGAGGTGGAGCTGAGGGAAGAAGCTGGGCATGTGGTGGAGGATAGCTGGGTGATGAAGGATGGTGCTACATTGTGGAGGGCAGTCTGTGAAGATTACAGGGTGGAAGCAGAGGAGAAGGATGATGAGGATACTCAGGAGGTCACTGCAGCTCTGGTGAGGAAGAAGACTGAGGAGGATGAGGTGGA
This sequence comes from Jimgerdemannia lactiflua, assembly GCA_003951145.1. Taxonomy (NCBI): domain Eukaryota; kingdom Fungi; phylum Mucoromycota; class Endogonomycetes; order Endogonales; family Endogonaceae; genus Jimgerdemannia; species Jimgerdemannia lactiflua. Next base: position 3,844 of record RQIL01011943.1, on the reverse strand, counting down.
GGCAGAGTGCCTCATGGACCTGTCTAGGATGGACATTGAGCTGGAAGTTTGAAGAAGATGAGATTGCAATACTTTTAATAGTTACTTTTCTATGAACAGTACAACCAACATTATATCTCTGAATGTCAATGGGCTGCAGGGGGTGGGGCATCATTGGAACATATTTGTATGGCTATGTGGCTTAGAGGTAGATCTTTTTCTGCTACAGGACATGAGATATGAAGGGGAGGAGGACAGGGTGAATTGGACTAGAGAATGGAGAGGAGTAGTGAAATAGTGTGGAAGTGTCAGAATTCTGGTGCACAGGGGTAAAGGAGAGCTGATGGACATTGGGGGATAGGGGGATCACCTAGTCTGGGGAACTTGAAGGAGGCCGGGGTGGGGCCCAATTGTGGTTGGATCTTGTTACTGTCCAGCCATTCGGGGTGAGAGAGTGGATTGGTTGGAAGGGCTACTGGAGGAGGGATTGCTCAAGGAAGCTGGAGTGGATATTCTGGGTGGGGATTTCAATATGGTGCTGAATGTAACTTTGGATCGCTTGGATAGAGGTACTGGAGTTGTAGGGCGCAGTGGTGGGCTGGGTAGGTGGGAGGAGATCGAGAGATTGAGTGCTCTCAGTGATGTGGGGAGGGCCAAGTGGGGTGAGGAGAGGGTCTTTACCCATTGGGTGGATGGACTGGGAATAAGGATCAACTGTTTGCTCTCGGCTAACTGCTGGGGAGAGGATGTCTGGCAGGAACTTGGGGTGATCTGGTGCCCCTGGTCGGATCATTGTGGGGTAATGGGGCAGGGGAACTTTGGGGGCAGTGGGGAGGGGCCTCGACATTGGCAGCTCAATTGTACCCTACTGGCAGAAGGGGACTTGTGAGAGAGATGGGAGGGGGAGATGGTGTCTAGTGTGATAAGTTAGAGGGAGGAGGGGGTCCCAGTGGGGCCCCAGTGGGTAAAGCTAAAGAAAGCAGCAAAAATGTATTGGGGTGAGGCTAGTAGGCAGGGAGGAAGGCTTTGGCGGATGAAGGAGAGGTGGGCTTCCCATTAAATGGAGTAGCTTCTTTGGCAGTGGTCGGAATTGAAGAGACATAGGGGCAAGGAGGAGGAGGAGGATTGGTGGGAGGCAAGAGTGAGGCTGGAGATTTGGGAGTTGAAGAAGGCCTGGAGGATGGAAGAAGAGAGTCGTGTGCAGGACATGGTGGCGAGACTTAGATGGCAGGGGCTGGAGGAAAAAGAGAGGCCATCCAAGTACCTCTCTAGGCTGCTGAGGGCTAGAAGAGTGAAGCAGAGGTGGGAGGGGATCATTGGAGGGGATGAAAGCCTGGTGACTGGAGTTCAAGGGATCCTAGGGGAGCTTAAGGATCATTGGGGTTCACTGTGGAGTGAGAAGGAGGGTGGAGCTGATGGTGAGGCCATTGTGAAGTGCTTGGAATATTGGTGCCCCCCAGAGATAGAGGGGCTAGAAGACCTGATGAGACTGGTGAGAGAGGAAGAAATTCTGCAGGTCCTGGTGGCTACTAAGTCAGGGACTGCCCCTGGAGAGGATGGGCTGCCTTGGGACTTCTGGAAGAGGATAGTGAGAGTGGAGGAGGTGCATAAGGAGATAAGAGATATGTGTGATGAGGTGATTGAGTCTTGGTATTTGCTGGGGGGCCAGAAGCTGGGGCTGGTAGCACTTCTGTACAAAGACAAGGGGCAGATAGATGACTGGAAGAATTGGTGGCCAATCATGCTCTTGGATATGGACAGAAAGCTGGTCACGAAGATCTTGGTAGCGATGGCTGCAAGTAGTAGCACAGCAGGTCTTGGGGGAGGAGCAGCAAGGATTTGTGGGGGGCTGGCTGATCAGGAATGGGACAGCATGGGTGCATGGAGTTATTGAGGGAGTGAGGGTGGCAGGGGTGTATGGCAGATTGGTCTTCTTGGACCAGGAGAAGGCCTATGATAGGGTGCGGTGAGTCTGGCTGAGGAAGATATTGGAAAGGATTGGGATCCCAGAGGAGCTGGGGGATACAATTGTCCACCTTCTGGAGGAGAGTCAGGCAGCACTCATGGTGAATAGACACAGGGGAACTGCCTTTCCCCTTGGGCAGGAGGTTCCCCAGGGGGACCCCCTGTTCTCTATTCTGTATGCTCTGTCTCTGGAGCCGTTGTTGGACAGAGTCAGGAGGAGGGTTGAAGGACTGATGGTCCTGGGCATGAACTGAAAAGTGGGGGCATTTGCTTATGATATAGTGGTGGGCCTGAGTTCTGTGGCAGATGTGACAGAACTAAAGGAGGTGGTGGGATAGTATGAATAATGCTCTAGGCAGAAGTTGAACTGGCATAAGTGTGAAATGATGGTCTTGGCCAATGGGCTGGTTGGAGGGGACATTATTGAAACAATTGTCCCCCCTGGAGAGGTGGTGCAATACCTGGGGATCTTCCTCTTAGTGTATGGGTCAGTCCTGCCAAAGGCCTGGTGGGAGGCCAAGGTGGGGGTGTGGGGGAAGTACTTAGAAGCTGGGGAGGGCAACACATCTCTCTGGCTGATAGGGTGACCATTCTAAATGTATACTGGATGCTGAAGCTGTGGTACTTGGCATATCATTTGGACTTTCTGGCATGGGTGATCAAGAGACTGTTGAAACTGGCAAGGGATTGGATCTGAGCTGGCCACCAGTGTCAGATAAAGTGGGAAGTCTTGGCAATGCCAGTGGAGAGGAGGGGCCTGGGTCTGGTGGACTTTCCAAAGCAGCTGTATTGTTTGCGGGCTTGGTGGTTGAAGAGAGCAGTGATGCTAAAAGGGGATGGGTGGGTCCCACTATTGCAGAAGGTGTGGGAGGCAAGGTTTGCCCCCTGGGGGTCTGCTGGGGACCTTTCAATACTGGTGGAGGGAGGAGGTAGCCTAAGACTCCGGTATAGGGGATTTTGGTTGGGGGTAGCTAAGAGAGCACATAGAATTGATGTGAGATGAGAAGGTCATACTGCGGCAGAGCAACAGGGGGGTGGAGGGTAGCAGTGGCATAGATTGCTGCTGGGAGGTGTGCCAGTGATGGACTTTGACCTAGAGGATGGGGTGGAGAGTCAGGGCTGTCCAGGGCAGGACCTTTGGCTAGAGGGGTGGCAGTGAGCAGGGATCAGTGAGGAGTGGGACTGGAGAGGACTGTGGACCTGGGGTATGGAGGTGAAGAAGTGGCTACCACCCAAGTACTGGGCGGTGTAGTGGAGGGTGCTTAGGCGAAATGTGATGCCGAACTTTAGGTCAGGGCATCTGGTCCTGGGGGGGATCTTTAAGTGTGAGGAGTGTTATGGAGTAGGACAGGAGGGGGGGGTAGTGCAGACCCCAGAACACTGGCTTGGAGAGTGCAAGGTGCTGGATGAGATCTGGAGAGGAGTGGGAGATAGGTTGGGGGGGTGCTATAGGAGTCATGGTGGGGGACGATGGGAGGTATTAAGGAAGAGGTTGTTGGGAGGAGTGGGGAATGAATAGCTCACATTGGGGTGGGCTTTGGTGATATGGGTAGGGTTGGCAGGGCATTGGTGGGCAGTCTTTGAGGAGGGTGAGAGAATGTCAAAGGAGGAAAAGATGGCAAGGTGGGAGGGCCTTTTAGTAGACATTATGTCAGAGTGGCAGAAGGAGTGGGGCCCACAGAGGGGTCACCATCGGAAACTGGTAGAGGTCATATGTGAAAGGAGTGAGGGGAGAGTACAAGTAGAGGGTAGGGAGGTTAAATTTGTGAGAGTAGGAGTAGGGGGGTGGATAGTGATGGGAGTGGAATAGGGTAGGGTTAGGTGGTGACTACTGATGTGGTATGAGGACATTCTCAATGTGTTAGATAGTTAATAAATGGGGCTGCAGCCTATAGAGAAA
>RQIL01011932.1:0-11373 GCA_003951145.1 Jimgerdemannia lactiflua | reverse complement strand
TTTTATTAGGATAAGTGCAGGTTCTCTAATTGTCTGTAACTTGGATAATCTTGTATATATAGCAAATTTGTTAGATTTTCTTAAAAAGTACAGATTCTCTAAATATAGATTACTTATAATGAGTAATTGAATTTCTTCTGAATACAGATTGCTTGCATAATAGGTAATTAGGTTCTCTTAAGCAGTATGGATTGAGTATTATAGTTTAAATAATATGGATTACTTGAGTGATGCAGTTTCTCAAATGATACAGATTGGCAGTATATAGCAGATTGGTGAGGAAAATATAGTAAACTTCTTGAAAATAGTAGCTGATAAAGTTGCATCAAAGACTACTTCATTTGTATAACAGATCACTATAAAGATATATCTTATACAAATTGGCTTTATAAGACAGATTCCTTAACTAGTAGACTTTTTGAAAATGATAGCTTATTCTTTAAGTGGCAGACTTCTCTTGAGATAGACAGTGAAGTTCTTCACTCAAACTTGATGGCAAATTTCTCAGACTTTGTATCAAAAAGTGAACCAAAGTGGGAAAGTAAGCTTACAACTTCTTGATAGTAGCTCATTGGTAGACATATCTCCTAAGTATTGCAATTCAATTTCTTTAGAATTAAGTAGCTCTTGGTAGACATTTCTCCTAAGTATATCAGACAATTGACTTTTGTTTTTGAACTTTGGAACTGAGGCTTTTTAACTCTTGTCACTGAAGTATTTTATACATTATAATTACTATCTGATTGCTATCTGACTAGCTATAGATTACTCTTTATATGAGGTATTTCTGATTTAATATAAGTGTTCAGGTCCTGTACAGATATATAGATCCTATACAGGTGTTCAGGTTCTGTCGACATTCTACTACCATTCACATTATATATACTTTCCATGCACTTTTCAAATAGTTTATTGAAGAAAGTGACTATCAAAATGGTAGTGATTCAATCTCCCAGTTGGCATACTGGATCTGAAGTAGGTGTGGCATTTAAGTAGCAGTAAGGAAAAGAAGGGTATGGGCTGGGGATGGGGTTCTTTGGGAAGGCAAATAGCGGAGGTAGGGCTGGCAGTGACCAAGGGGCTGGAGGGGAGGGGAGTAGTAAAGGACCAGTGAGCTTCATAGCAGCAGTGAAAGGTGGGGTTGGAGGAGGTGATAAGAAAGGATGGTAGTAAGTTGGAGGAGCAAAGGGGAAATTTAGTGGAGGCAGAGGAGCTAGGCTAGGCCTTGGGGTACAGAAGGCTGGTAGAGGGGGGGCTGGTGGAGAAGTTGTGACAACTGATAGTAGCGGGACTGAGGATCTTGAAGAAAAAAGAGATGTGACTGCTGATCGAGCCAAGGGGGCAGCTGAGGGATTGCTGGTGACATACAAGGGAGACCTGACTGATGGTGTGATGGGGCTGGTGGTGGCACCATTATTCAAGAAATCCATCTCAAAATTTGCTGTCATGCTGAGCTTCTGGGGGCTGGCAGTGACAGCTAGAATGATGCTGGCACTCCTGGGCAAGCAACTGAGTGAGGTGACCTCAGTCAAGTCCCTGAAAGGACTGGAAGGAGTGGAAGTTGGATTTATCAAGGAGGAGTATGTGTTGGCAGCAGTGGCTCAAGAGTGCAAGTTGGAGAGGTTGCTGTTTCGATAGTGAGGTGTCTGCACTGAGACCCAAGAGTGGTATATCTGGTAGTCAAGAGGGTTCCAACAATCTCAATGGAGGAGACAAAGGATAGAATTGGAAGGGTGATGTGTGAATATGGCAAGGTTGTAGATATTGGATTTCAGATGTAGGAAGGGATGTCATTCAGGACTGGAGATGTGGAAGTACAGCTAAGGGTAGCTGGAAAGGAGGTGACAGGAAAAGGAGGTAATAGGCCCAGGGTGCTGAAGTGGGAACTATTTGAGTACAAGGTGTCTTGAGTCAAGGATTCAGAGGAGGAGGAGGAGAACTTATTGACAGCACTTTGGAAGTTGGATGGGGCTGTGGAGCAGAGGGGGAAGGCATGGCTAGTCTTTGAAAAGACTATAATAGTGGTCGATATCAATGGGAAGAACATCAGAGTCTACAAGGAGTTGTGGGAAAAGACTCAGGACAGGAAGCTGCAGCAGGAGCTCCTCATGAAGCTTGGGGTGAGTGTGACAAAAGAAGGAGTGGGGGGAGTAGTAGGGGGGGGTAGTAGGCCACAGGGATCTGAGGGTTTATAGCACTCTGAACATGCCCCCTGGCAAAGCAGAGCAGGGGTTAAAGAGGAGATCTTCTTTAATGACTGGAGGCCAGAAGGAGATACTGATGGGAATAAGGAGAATGAGAGTCCAGAGGTGGCCACTGGAAGTGGAGGGGCTGAGGTGGCAGATGTTGTAATGAAGGGCATGAAGAATGTCTGATTTAGTGTCCCAGAATTGGCCTTGGGGGGCCAGGTAGTTGGGATGACTGGTGAGATTCTGGTGGATGTATCAGATGAAGAGTGGGATGAAGTGATGAGCACTAGCCTGAGTGGAGAGCGAGATGGGGGAATAAGGCCTGCAACTCCTGGAGGAGAACACATGAGTGAAGGTCTTTGGATGAGTAGAATAGTGATGGAGTTGGCTGAAGAGAAGTTGGGGGAGGTGGATTTCCAGCTGATGAGTGAGAAGGCATGGAGTGATAACTTGTGTGGGGTTGGAGTTATGGGGAAGCTGATGGTGGCATGCTTGGCAAGGCTGTTGGAGGATAAAGGTTATAATATCAATACAGTATGAGAGGCAGAGTTGAAGGAGATGGCCAGGAGGTTGGTAGCCATGAGATGGAATACCTGGAATAGAGCTGAGTTGTGGGATGCTACATGTGAGGACTACTGCATGATGATGGAGGAAAAGAACACAGTGGCAGTGCAGGAGATTTTTGTAGAGTTGGAGACTAGGGAGGAAGCCAAGCTTGAAGCTGAGAGAGAGCTGGACTTGTCAAGGATGGACCAGGATATGGAGATCTAGAGTGAGACACCAACTCAAACATTATTCAATATGAACAATACAACAAATATCTTTTCACTCAATATCAATAGGCTAAGGGGATCAGGGAGACATCAAAACATTTTTGTCTGGCTTAAGGATTTGGAAGCGGATGTCTTTTTACTTCAAGATGTGAGATATGAGGATGAGGTAGACAAGTTGAACTAGTTGAGAGAATGGGGAGGGATAGCAGAATGGAGAGGAAAGGTTGGAATTCTGATAAGAAAAGACAAAGGGGAGCTGAGGGACATTGGAGATTGGGGAGAATATCTGCTGTGGGAGATTTGGGTGAGGCCAGGGTGGAGTCCCATAGTGGTAGACTCTTGTTATTGTCCAGCAGAAAGGGGGCCACAGGTAGCTTGGATAGAAGGGCTCTTGGACAGTGGAACTTTAGTGGAGGCTGGAGTTGACATACTTGGAGGGGACTTCAATATGATTAGGGATACTGCTGTGGATCACTCTGATGGTGGACTAGCTGGAACAGGAAGGAGTGGGGGACTGGACAGATAAGAGGAGGTAGAGAGACTGAGTGCCTTGGGTGATACAGGGTGCCAGAAGTGGGGAAATCAGACAGTATTTACCCACTGGGTGCAGGGACTTGGAACACAGATTGACTGGATTCTCATGGCAGAATGTTGGGGGATGAATGTCTGGAAAGAATTGGAGGTGATATGGTGCCCTTGGTCTGATCACTGGGGGGTGGTGAGGCAGGGAACATTTGGGGGGAGTGGGAATGGGCCTGGACAATGGCAACTGAACTGTGATTTATTGAAAGATAAGAGGGTGTCGGGACAATGGGGGAAGAGATGGTGGATAATATTGTATACTGGAAGAAGAAAAGAAAGGCAGTAGGGGCTTGGTGGCTGAAGTTGAAGGCTGCAGTGCAAGTGTTCTGGAGGGAGGTGGGGAGAGCAAAGAGACAACTTAGAAGAAGGTGAATGATGGGAATTTCTGCAGACTTGAGGGCCTTCTGTTGGAGTCTGCTGGTGGCCATAAGTATGCTGGAGAGAAAGGCAAGGAGTGGAGAGTAGAGAGAGTAAAGATGTAAATTGAAGAATTGTAAGCCATCTCAAGAGAGGAAGAGGAGTTACAAGTGCAAGGAATGGTGGTGAGATTGAGGTGGAAGGGGCTGGAGGAAGGAGAGAGGCCTACAAAGTATCTTATCAGACTTCTAAGGATGGGTAAGGTATGGCAGAGGTGAGAGGGAATCATAGGAGAAGATGGAGAAATGGTGATAGGGGTGCATGGAATCCTGAGATCCCTCCAGAGGTAATGGGGCAGTCTGTGGAGTGAGGAGGAGGGAGGGGAAGATAGAAGGGCTATAGAAGATTTCTTGGAGGAGTGGACTCTCCTGGCAGTAGAGGGGCTAGGAGATTTGACCCACATGATCCAGAAGAAAGAAATTTTGAAAGTGCTGTCAGGAACGAAGAATGAGATAGTGCCAGGAGAGAATGGTCTTCCATAAGAAAATGGTGAATATTGAAGAGGTGCTTGGGGAGATGAAGGAGATGTGTGGTGAGGTAATTGACTCAGGAAAATGGTTAGGAGAACCGAAGTTAGGGTTGGTGGTGCTTCTTTATAATGATAAGGGGCTGAGAGAAGACTGGAAGAACTAGAGACCAATTATACTTCTGGATATATATAGAAAGCTGGTAATGAAGATTCTTGTGGCATGTTTATAGGCAGTGGCATAGCAAGTTCTAGGGGAGGAATAGTGAGGCTTTGTCAGTGGGAGATTTATTAGGGATGGCATAGCATGGGTACATGGCATCATTGAGGGAGTAAGAGCTGCAGGAGTGGATGGAAGGCTGGTCTTCTTGGATCAAGAGAAGGCATATGACCAAGTATACCAAGTATGATTGGAGAAGGTATTGGCAAGAATTGGAATTCCTGAGAAACTGGGGCAGGCTATTGTGCAGATGCTGGAAGGGAGCAAGGCAGCTATTATAGTGAATGGCCATCAAGAAGTGTCATTCTCGCTGGGGAGAGGGGTGCCTCAAGGGAATTCTCTGTCTTCCATTTTGTATGCACTTTCACTGGAACTACTCCTAGATAGAATTAGGCAGCAGATTGGAGGGTTGATAGTGTTAGGGGTGAACTGGAAGGTGGGTATCTTTGTAGATGATATGGTGGTTTGTCTGAGCTCTGTCCAGGATGTAGGGGAGCTCAAGGAGGTAGTTAGTTGGTATAAAAAATGCTCAGATCAGAAGCTGAACTGGCATAAGTGTGAGACAATGGTACTTGGAAATGGAATTGTTGGTGGCGATATCATTGGATCTGTGGTGCCAGCAGAAGAAGCAGTCAGATATCTGGGCATCTTCCTCTCAGTCTATAGATCAGTGCTACCAAGAGCCTAGTGGGAGGTGAGGATGCAGGCATGGGGGGATTCACTTAAGGGCTGAGGAGGGTGCCACATCTCTCTGGCAGGACAGGTGATAATTCTGAAATACTGAAGCTATGGTATCTGGCTTACCATTTGGACTTCCTAGCTTGGGTGGTGAAGAGGTTACTTAAGCTGGCAAAGGATTGGATCTGGGCTGGGAGGCATAGTCAGATTCAATAGAAGATCCTTGCCCTACTAGTAGAGCATAGTGGACTTGGATTTGTGGATTTTCCAAAGAAGCTCCAGTGCCTGCAAGCTTGGTGGCTCCAAAGAGCAGCAATGTTGAGAGGGGAAGGGTGGGTCCCCCTGATGCAGAAGGTGTGAGAAGCAAGATATGCCCCCCAGGGGTCATCTGGGGACTTATTGGAGATAGTCAGATGTGGTGGTAGTAAGAAGCTGTAGTATCGAGGATTCTGGTGGGGAGTGATTGAAGGGAGATATAGAATTGGTCTTCAATAGGAAGGTTATGTGGCAGATGAACACTGGGGCCCAGAGATGTGGCAGTGGAACAAGTTATTATTGGGAAGGGTGCTGGTGATTGACTTCTAGCTTAGAGATGGAGTGGAGAGCCTGTAGGGCTTTAGCCTTGACCTCTGGCCAGCAGGGTGGCAAGGCATTGGGATTGGAGAGGAGTGGGATTGGTCAGGTCTATAGACCTGGGGGGCAGAGGTGAAGAAGTGGATACCCCTGAAATTCTGGGTGGTGTAGTGAAGAGTAATGAGGCAAAATGTGATGCTGAACTATAGGACTAGTCACTTGGTGACAGTAGGGGACTTTGAATGTGAAGAGTGCTTGGGGGTTGGGCAGGTGGGAGGAATAGTGCAGACTCCTGAGCATTGGCTGGGGGAGTGTGAAGTATTGGCTGATTTCTGAGGGGAGGTGGGGCAGTGTCTAGGGGGGGTAAATAGAGTGTATAGATATGAGAGATGAGATGTACTTCAGGCAAGAGTAGTTGGAGTAGTGGGAAATGAGTGGCTTACCCTGGGGTGAGTCATTGCAGTGTAGGTAGAAATGGCGGAATATTGGCTAGCCGTTTTTGAGGAAGAAAGGAAGTTGATTTTGGGAGAAAAGATGGTGAGATAGTGGTGATTAATGAAAGATGTACTGACTGATTGGCAGAGGGGATGGGGCTCTGGGGAGGGGCACTGTAGAAAACTAGTGGAAGTTATTTGTAGTAAGAGTGAGAGCCAAGTGCAGGTAGTTGGCAATGAGATTGTGTTCAAGAGAGTGGGTGTAGGGGGGAGGTTAAATGTAGGAATAGGGTAGTAAGGAGAGGGTGAGTGAAGTGGAAGGGCCAGCAAGAGCTGAAGACAAGGAAGGACCAGGAGTGAACCTGGAGCTAGTGTCGAAAGTGACAGATTGGCGAACCATGTGGAGGAAAGACAAGTAAAAAGAACAAATAAAAACTGTATTAAATTTGCAACAACCATTTATTACCACACAAACACACAGTCCTTATATACAAAAAACATTATCCTGAAAGAGAAGATGTTCCACAACTCAGTGTTAACTGAATTAGGAACTACATGACAGCCAGAGATAATCAGAGATAGGATCAAGCCAATCAGAGTTGCAAAATAAGAAGTATATACAAACAAACAAATAAATCCAAATCGAGAAAAGCACAAAACTAAATCAAGAAAAGTATAAATCCAAATCGAGATTAAAAAACATCCTGGCCCCCTCCAGGGTCACGTGTTCACTCTGGGGTCTCAGCCTTCACTTTGCTCCCCTCTGCTGCCTTTGGCCCCTCCACTTCACTCTGGGCTTGCTGCAGCTTGCTCCATTTTGGCTTTACTTCTTGCTCATACTCACCTCTCTGGGGTCTGCAGATGGTTTTTAATCTCGATTTGGATTTATACTTTTCTCGATTTGGTTTCGTGCTTTTCTTGATTTGGATTTATTTATTTGTTTGTGTACACTTCTTATTCTGCAACTCTGATTGGCTTGATTCTATCTCCGGTTATCTCTAGCTATTATGTGGTTCCTAATTTGGTTAATGCCAAGTTGTGGTGCATCTTCTCTTTCTGGACAACATTTTTGGTATATAAGAATTGCACATTTGTGTAGCAATAAATGGTTGATGCAAATTCAATACAGTTTTTGTTCATTTTTTTTACTTGCCTTTCCTCCACATGGTTCGCCAATCTGTCACTTTTGACACTGGCTCCGGATTTGCTCCCAGTCCTTTCTCATCTTTGGCTCCCACTGGCCCTTCCCTTCATCTGCTATACTGCCTCCCCCCGGGGCCCCCCCCACTGACATCGTCAATACCAATATGGACAAGGTTCCCCCTCCTGCCTCTTCTCCTGCCTTTGTCCCTTCCATGGTCTCCTTCGAGACTTATGTCTCATCTGCCATCCTCTCTCTTCCTTTGGACCTTCACTCCTCAGGCCATCCACTTCTCTCTCAATTCCATTCTGTTTTGGCACTTTTTGCCAAGGAGGCCCATCTTCGCTATGACATTGATGCTGTTGCTCTACCTGCCATCAAGTTTTCTGTCCTTCCTGAGGACCGCTGCCAAGCCTTCTCTGAGGAGATTCATGCAGCTTCTGTCACCGCCAAGACTACCGCTGCCAATGCTGCTGCTGCTACTGCTACCTCAGCCTCTGTCAACTTCCACAAGGCTTGTACTGCCTTTGTGACCCTTGCCTCCTCATGCCTCACCGAGGCGGCCCCTCTCTGTGGCTTCACTATTGCTGAGGTTCCTTCTGTCACTGCCAATATTGATGCTGTTTGATATTTTCTTCTTGCCGGCACTTCTTTCGTTGCTCATCTTCATAAGCAGAAAGCTGCTCATGCTACCGCCTCCATCAGGGCAGCTGCCACTGCTCCCCTCCCAACTACTCCTGAGGTCTTGGTCTCCGAGGCCATCTGGGCCAAGACTCATGCTGCTGCTTGTACCAAGGTCCATTCCTTTGCTGCTGCCACTGCCAAGATTCCCGCCAAGACCCCTGCCAAGCCCAATAGGGCTTTGTTGGCCTCTTCTCAGTCACCCTCACCTGCCACCAAGACTTCTCCCACCCCTAAGCATAGTCGCACCCTAGGTGTTCACCCTGTGGATGCCTAGTCTTGCTCCATCTGTACTGGTCACCTCCATCATACCTACTGGTACCCCATCAAGGCTACCTGCCCCCACAGTGGTACTCCTCAACCTGCCACCCCCACCACCAATCAATCTCATGGTTACTCTTGCTCTCATTCTTCTTTGGTCTCCTCTGCTGGGTCCTCTTCCTCCTCTCCTCATGCTCCTGAGTGCAAGGTCTGTACTAAGGCCTGCAATCGCCGAGTCTGGCATTCCAATGGGGTATGTTCATGCTCATCTGCATTGCCTTCTTCAAAAAAAGCCAAAGGGAAGGGGAAGTACTCTCACTCTTAAACTTCCCCCCAGCCTGGTTCCATTGTCACTTCTGGTGCCCTGTGATTGGTTTCTCATGCTATCTCCTCTCTGTCTTTCCCAGTTGCTTGTCCTGAATTTTCAGGTTTATTCTTCTTCTGGCACTCTACTGTCCCCTCCATTTTCTTTGGATGATTGCTCCCTTTCTTCTTTTCAAGTTTTTACTTTATCCTTGGGTCCTCGCTTTGTTTTTTCTGTGACTCCCTCTCAATTTTCTTATACTGATCCTGATCGGCTTACACATTTTCATCATGCTCTTGACCTTGCTATTTATTTCAATAGTTGAGATGAGATATCCTCTTGCTACTTCATTCCTAGCAATTGGACCCCCCCTCCCAATATCTCTTCACACTGCATATTTCTCGATATGGCTTGCACTCTGTCTGTTCCTTGATGTGCTCACTCTTGCTTGGTTTTGGACCATACTGTGCATACCATGCTTAAATCAGTCAAGCAATTGCCTTGGCATTTGCTCACAGTCACTGATAAGAATCAGGATTTTATACATATTCTTAAGTTGCTCTACCTTGACAGCCTTCATGCCCTCCTTGATGCCATGGCTTACAAGCCTAGTGCCATTAGATTGGGTGAGGTTCTCACTCTACTTTGGGTTAACCTTGCTCTTGCTCAGTCACTATTGGACTCCCTGCATGCGAATCCCATTTTTAACTTCTTTCAGAAATCTTTGTCCTCACCAGATGTTCATCTCCCAGTTTTTTATGCTCTTCCTAAAGTTCACAAGCCTACTCTGGCTTGGCGTCCCATTACGGCTGCTTATTGCTCACCTACTACTGAGATTTTGAAATAGCTTTCCTGTTTTTTCCTCTCGTGGATAGCACTTCTTCAACACCATCTTAGACCTGAGTACACAATTCTATGGGATACTCAGGAGCTCGCCCTCTATGCTCTGCCTTTGTGCCTGTTGCTCGATTCTCTTGCCTAGCCTCTGACAACTTCTCTTTCTTCTATACTGCTATTCGTTTTGATGAGATCGATAATTGCCTTTACTATCTTGGTTCTATTGTTTACCCTTTGGACTCCCTGGTCACCTTGGACTCAATTATTGAGCTTATGCTCCTCATCTGCTACTCAAACTATTTTGAGTCGGCCCTTGGCTCTTTCCACCAGATTTCTGGTATTGCCATGGGAACGAACTATGCCTCTACTCTTGCCAACCTAGTTGGTCTAGCTCATGAGCTCTGTGCTTCTCATGATCCTTCTTCATGACTTGCCATTGCTCTTTGAGCTGGGGATATCTTCTTCCATCACTATATTGATGACTTCATTGTCTTCGCTATCGATGGTGTTGATATTCCTGGAGTTTTCTTGAGCATCTATCCTCCTCACCACACTATTAACTGGGTGGTTGGGTCACACAGCACCCCCTTTTTGGATCTTTCCATTTCTCTTTCTCCTTTCTGAACTGTTGTTTATTCCAAATTCCCCCATTCCCAACAGTTCCCTGACTATCTTTCCAATCACTCTTGTTGCACCCTTCTGGAGTGTGTCCGGTGTGAGGTTCAATGTCTTGCACTCTGCTGCTCCCATCATTCTGACTGGGTGTCTGCTGTTCAGGTTCTCAGCAACTTCTTGGTCCATTGCCGGGCTTACCCTATTTCTGTTGTTTGTAATCTTCTAGCTTTTGTTGAATGGTCTATTATTCGCTCTTCTCTTCTCTCTCCTCTTTATCCCCCCTTCTTTCCCTCTCTCCCTCCTTACCCACTCTGTAACTCCTCTTCTTTCTCCCTCCCAATTCTCGTTGTACCATTTAATCATACTTATTGGGTCACACAATATCCTGATTCAGTTCTGCACTCTTCTCTTTCTCACCATGGACTTTCCTCTCTTTCCTGTTGCCCTCTCATTATGAAGGCACATCTTTCTAACATTTCTTCTATAATCCATCACTCTCGTTTTGCTTTTTCGTCACCTTCTGGTTCCTCCGGTTCTTCTGAAGAGGATTAAAAAACATTCTGGCCCCCTCTGGGGTCATGCATTCACTCCAGGGTCTCAGTCTTCACTCTGCTCCCCTTCACTGCCTTTGGCCCCTCTGCTTCACTCCAGGCTTGCTGTAGCTCACTTTGTTTCAGCTTCACCCCTCACTCATGCTCACCCCTCTGGGGTTTGCAGATATTTTTTAATCTCAATTTGGATTTATACTTTTCTCGATTTGGTTTCATGTTTTTCTTGATTTGGATTTGTTTGTTTGTTTGTGTACACTTCTTATCCTGCAACTCCGATTGGCTCGATCCTATCTCTGATTATCTCCAGCTGTCATGTGGTTCCTAATTTGGTTAACACTGAGTTGTGTCATGTTTTCTCTTTTGGGATGATGTTTTTTGTATATAAGGACCATGCATTTGTATGGCAATAAATGATTGATACAAATTCAATACAGTTTTTGTTCATCCTTTTTACTTGCCTTTCCTCTACATAGTTCACCAATCTGTTACTTTCGACACTGGCTCCGGGTTCGCTCCCAGTCCTTTCTCATCTTTGGCTCCCACTAGCCCTTCCACTTCATCTACTAATGTGGTATGAGGACTATGAGGACAGATGAAATGTTTAGATCAGTATTCAGTTAATAAATGAGGCTACAGCCTATAGAGAAAAAA
>RQIL01011921.1:0-11375 GCA_003951145.1 Jimgerdemannia lactiflua | reverse complement strand
ATATTATTCTTAAATTATATAAAATATTCTGAAATAAAGATTCATCTCAAACTTCTAAATATTCTATTCTTTAATTTTTCAATATTCTATATTATTCTAATATTTATGTATTTACTTGGTCTTTTGAATTATCTGAAATTATTCTGGAAATAAAGATTTAACTCATACTTCAAAAATATTTTAATATTCTATTTCTGATAATCAAAAATATTTTCTTTACTCCTAGATATTATAACCAATAACTGTTTAAATCATACTAATGTTCTATTTTATTCTGATATTCAAATTTATTCTGGGTCTTTTGAATCTTTTGAAAATTTTCTAATACCTTAAGACATTTCACTCATTTATTGTAAGTTTAAAAACTTCATAAAAGTTCTAGATTTTGATACTCTAAAATACAAATACACAATCATTACATATTGAGAACTATAATAAATCAACTATTCCAAATACCTCTCAAGCCTTTGTCTAAGTATAACATTCAACTGTCTAATGAAGAGAGAGGGGAATTAGAGAAATCTCATATCAGAAATTAAGTTGTTAAACAAATCATTAGTAAGGTTCCATTTAATTGGAGCAGCAATTTGATTTTGATGAAGTATAGTACCTATTTATAAGATATCTTTATCAATATTTGTGATTGATACCTCAATGATCATTAAGACAAGGATGAGAGAAATCTATATCTTAAAGAGTAAAAAAAGTACTTAGAATAAGTAGTGCAATTTAGGAGGACATTTGAAATCATAGCTATTATAGGATTAATTGAGGAATATTGTAATATTCAGACCAAAAATTATAGGACCATTATCTGGAAACTAAGAGAGAAACCCCTAAAAAAAGGTTGAGAGTTATATATAATATATAAGATGATGTCTGCTGTAACTAATTTGAATATGTCTGAAGAAGTCATCAAGTATAATGAAGATAAAGATAGCTTTAGAGAATATTATTTCAATGATATATTTGAATGAACTTAAATGCTCTAGATATTTCATTTTCTATATCCAATATAGATATATAACCTGTTATTTTAGAAGAGTTTGTACTTAAAGCTTTACCAAATAGCAAAATGAATATACTATATATAAATCTATCTCAATGAAAATTTTACATATTACCAAAAAAGTATATTCAGATAAAAATATTTTTGGCTATAGAAGAATAATTGAGGAATACACAATATCTATTGAAATTTAATATATCACTAATACTTTCAATTTATTTGTAAAGATCTGCAGTTGAATTTCATTTTAAACTATATATTCTTAGAGAAATTAGTGCAGTTAGTTGAATTGCTACAGAGCTATTACTCAACTTTTAGTTTCATTAGTCAGATAAGATTAGAATGCATGTGCAAAAATCAGATGATTTCATTATTAAATCAACTAATGATTTAGCAAGAAAATATTAGATAAAATCAGAGATTCTTTAGAAATAAGATTATAAATATATTTCAAATGAAATCTTCTAAAAATGATTAAATTTATTTAAAAAGCTCTTTATTTAGATCAGAACTCCTATTTCAATATTCTCAATATTTAACAATATCTCAACTTACAACTGACATTATTATGATATCAAGAAATAAGATTCAAGTAACTACTACTTTACTGATTATTTCTCTCTCTGTTGACTATAGAGAAACAATGTATCTACTAATAGTACTCCTAATAAGTGAATTTAAATCTATTTAAATCTTTATAAAAAAAACTCAAATTCTGATTTAAATCAATTAATTAACTTGATCTCTGATTTAAATTATAATGAAATAATAGAATTAAGTTAAAAGTTAAATTTAACAAATCAATTTAAATTCAATTAAATTGATTATAATACACTCATTATGACTAATTAGGAGTACTATTTACTAATTATCATTATATCAAAAGAGATCATACTTATAGTATTAGAGAAGTTTTATATAATAGTGAGCTGTCATCCTAAAATGCCATAAAATATGAATCAATATGAAATTGAATTACCAAATAATAATAATAAGAAGCAATGATTTTGTTTATTGTAATTTCATTTCTATACTAGTCTATTAATTAAGGAGAGAGAGGAGAGTTATTTTATTTCAATTGATAAGACTTCTTGTAAATATGTACTATTTCTATGCTAACAAATTATATCCTCTCTCTACTCTTATTATAGATAGTCACTACTAACTTCCTATAGTGGTCTCTTTGTAGGTCTCACTCTTTCTACCAGTCTAACAGAATATCCATCAATAGTCTCTCTCACTTTATCTCTTTTTTCTCTCTTATTATCATCTTACTCTCCTTAAATACTACCTGCCAATGATCTGCCAGCCCCATTTAGACTATCTGTAATAGTTCTGATTTCTTAAATGAGGAAGTGACTTGTTTCTAAGTGCTCAAAATAGCTTGAAGAGTTATTAAGAGTTCAGGAAGATCTTATAGATTCTGGGAGAGCTTTATTCATGACAACAGAGAGGATATTTATATAAGATCTGAAAGAAGGATCCAGAAGAATCTGAGAAATCAATAGAAATGCCAAGAGAAATATTCTCGGCATTGATAACAAATAAAGATCTGCAATGTTCTATGAAGTTCCATGACTAGCTAAGACTGGAACAGAAGTGACAAAAATGTTCAAGCTATGGCTTAGTACCAAGAAAGGATTTCTAATCATTTGGAAGATACTGAAAGATTACAGAAAGTACTAGAAAGACAAAGAAAAGAAATAAACTACACTAAAATGTTACATCTCCCCCTTCTTAAGAATCAATATCCTCATTGAATTTAGAAGATAACATAAGAAAATAAAACTAAAAAAAAAGACAAATAAAATATATTGGCTCATTGACAAGGACTGGCTATTCTTGTATAAGGCAAGGGCTAAAGTATCATCTTGATTGGATGAGAACTGGTTTGAACCTCATTAGTTGCAGAGTTTACAGAGTTCTTCTATAGATCTTATTACTGATGCTATATCCCTTAGAGTGCCCTGATGTGTAATGTATCTAATTAGTATAGTATATCATTTACTATCCAAGAGGAGAACCTTACAGGTAGTTAATGAGTTCCTTTTTACTTGAACTCTTGAATGAGGTCTTGGGAGTTCTTGAGGTTGGCAGCAGGTTCCCAGATAGTATCATATTCAGGGTAGCCCATCCACTTGGCTAGGTATTCTGTATGATGGTATTGGACTCATTTGTCTAAGATTTTCTCGACTTCATACTCGATGTGGTCTTCAATCATGACTGGTGCTGAGGGCATCAGAATTCAGCCAGGATAAGAGAGTGACTAGTTTCAGACTTTGAGTTGTGACATATGAAATACTAGATGTATTTGCATGGTTGATGGTAGACTGAGATGGTAAGAGTAGGTAGAGACTTACTCAATGATCTTGAAGGGTCCAAGATACTTGGGTTAGAATTTGGCTGACTGGCAGTTGACTTGAGATTAGGCCTTAATATTGTCAGCTTTGAGTAGAACCATATCTCTAATAATATAGGTGACATTACAACATTTCTTGTCTATATACTTAGCTTGATATTACTAAGCCTTTAGCAGATTCATGATCATGATCTTGAGAAGGGAATTCATTTTGTTGATAAAGTTCTGGGCAGTGGGGACTTGTGTGTGACTGGATTGCTGGAATGAGACTAGATTTGCAGAGGTCTCAGGATTTTGACTGTGTAGTGACTGAAAAAGGGAAAGACCAGTAGATGATTGGACTGCATTGTTGTAGGCAAACTCAGCATAGGTCAGATAGTGGTCCCAATCATCTTGCTCATAAGACATATAGTTTCTGAGCATTTGTTCAAGTATTCTGTTCATTTGCTCAGTCTGTTCATCAGTTTGAGGGTGGAAGGCAGTGGATATAGCAATTTGAGTTTCAAGAGTCTTGAAGAGTGCTTGCCAGAAGTGACTTGTGAATTTGGGGTCATGGTCACTGACAATTACTTGGAGAAGTCCATATTGGTGGAAGATAGACTTGAAGAAGATTCTTGCAATTTCAGGGGCAGTAGTATTGGTTGTAGTTGGCTCAGCAATTATAATCTTGATGAGATGGTCCACAAATACAATGATAGTATTATAGCCTGATTTGGTTCATAGGAGTTGTACAATGAAGTCCATTGTAACTTGCTCAAACTTCTTGGTCGAAATCAGCAAGGGTTGTAGAAGATCAGTAGGTGTTTGATTGCTTGACTTGTTTCTTTGGCAGAGAATGCAGCTTTGAACATACTCCTTGATTTCCTTGAGCATGTTGGACCAGTAGTAGTCTCATTGAATGTTCTTGATGGTCTTCTCAGTTTCAAGATGACCAGCTAGTGGGGAGTCATAATGTTCATGAAGGATCTTGTATCATAGTTCTGGGTTGGTGGAAATGTAGACCTTGTCTTGATAGTACATGAGGTTATCCTTGAAGGTATACTTTTTTTTGAATTCCTTGGTGTCCTTTTGTAGAACCAGAGAGTCTTGTTCATAGGCCATCTTGATCTGGTTAAGGAATTCAGGTGCCATGGTAACTTGTAAGATAGTGGTGAGGTTAGGCCTTCTTGAGAGTGCATCTGGTACAA
Source organism: Jimgerdemannia lactiflua (assembly GCA_003951145.1). NCBI lineage: Eukaryota > Fungi > Mucoromycota > Endogonomycetes > Endogonales > Endogonaceae > Jimgerdemannia > Jimgerdemannia lactiflua. Next base: position 6,820 of record RQIL01011921.1, on the reverse strand, counting down.
CCAGGGTTTTGTCAGGCTTGTAGATGATGTTTGGAGTAAAGGTCTGAAGTAACTGACTCCACTTGGCTTGTTGATGGGAAAGAGTTGGTTGGGTGTAGATGTACTGAAGGAACCTGTGATCTGTGATCATGTCGAACTCAACTCTTTCTAAGTAGTATTGCCAGGTCTTGAGGGCATGAATGATTGCTAGGAGTTCCTTTTCATGAGTGGCTAGCTTTTGTTCTGCAGGGGACAATTTCCTCAACTCAAATGCAATGGGTCTGTGTCCTTGACCATCTTGAGAGATGACTGCACCAATTGCAAAGTTGGATGCATTAGTAGTAATAGTGAACTTCAAGTTTGGGTCCATGTTTCTAAGGACAGATGCATGGGTCAGGCAGTTCTTGAGTTCTTGAAAGGCTTGTTGACAGAAGGTATCCCAGATGTAGGGAACATAGAGATCAGAGTTGAGTTCCTTTCACAGGAGGTTTGTCAAAGATTCTGCTATGCCAGAGAAGTTCTTGATAAATCAATAGTAGTATCCAGCCAGACCAAGGAAGGACTTAAGTTTGGTGAGACTTACTGGTACAGGCCACTGTTCAATGGTTTGTATTTTCCTTGGGTTTACTTGAATTCCTTTGACTGATACAATGTGTCTAGAGTATTCAACTTGATCTTTAAAGAACTCACACTTCTTGAGCTTTGCATAAAGCTTATATTTGTGGAGGATCTTGAGGACTTGTTCAAGGTATTTGAGATGTTCTTCTTCAGTGCCACTAAGGATCAGGATGTCATCAATATATATGAGTACAAAGATATAGAGCTGATCCTTAAAGACAGTCTGTATGAGGTCTTGGAAGGTTACTGGTGCATTGGTAAGACCAAAGGTCATGACTAAAAATTTGTATAGTCCAAATGGTGTCATGAATGCCATCTTGAGTATGTCTTCTGGTTTGATGTGAATTTGGTAATACTTAGAGATAAAGTCAATCTTGGTGAAGTATTTGGCATTCTTGAGAGCATTAAATATTTGGTTGATGAGTGGCAGTAGATAATGATTCTTGATAGTAATCTTATTGAGTGCATGGTAGTCTATGCACATTCATAAGATATTATCCTTCTTCTTGACAAATAAGACTAGGGAGCCAAAGGGTGACTTGCTTGGCTGAATGGCTCCTCGCTAAATGAGTTTATTGAGTTTCTTCTTGACTGCTTCAATTTCAAGTGATGATATGCAGTACATCTTCTTTTTGGGAATGGCCACATCAGATACCAGCTTGATTTCATGATTATGGTCTCTTGAAGGTGGTAGACCAGGTAGTTTGTCTGGGAAGATATCCTTATACTTATTCAGTAGTAACTTGATACTTTCACTGATTAATAGCTTCTTGTCTTCTTTCTTATATCAAATCAGTACAACAAAGGTACAGGTAGCTTTCTTAAGGACCTTCTTGAACTGGATTGCTGAAAGAGTTGCAATTGGAGTTTTTATCTGAGTCTTGTCTGGCTTGATTATAATGTTGGCTCTATCTTGAATCAGGGTAACTTCATTCTTGGTCCAATCGATATATGTAAGCCAGGATTTGCCTAAGATCAGGTCATGATCTCCTAGAGGTGCCACTTCAAAATCTAAATGTTCCCAGTACTTCTGAATCTTGAGAGGAAGTTTAGTGGCAATTGAGTCAATTGGTAGAGTAGTGCCATCAGCAGTGACAACTCTACCATTCTTGCTAGCTAGCTTGGTGAGAATCTTGAGTTTGTCAATGAGGTTCTTGTTGATAAAGTTTCCAACAGCTCCACTGTCTATGAGGACATCTAGTTCTTGACCTTTGACTAGACCTTTGAAGATGAGCATTGAGTTGGCATAGTTCTTAGCTATGCTGACAACTTGATCAGTACTGCCAAAGCCTTTCTGATCTTACTTGGTTGGAGACAACTTAGTGACTTCCTTGATGGCAGATAGAGTGGCTTTCTCCAGGATGAGCTGTACAATTCTATCACCTTCATTGACAGTATAAGGCTGGTCCTTGTGGTTGACTAGTAGGACTTGCATTTCTTCTCAGAAGTCAGGGTCAATGACTCCAGTACTAATATCCAGTGAGTGCTTGATACTGAGACCAGATCTTAGTGCAATTCTTACATAATATTTCTTGGGTATTTCGACTGCAAGGCCAGTTGGAATGAGCCTTCTTTCATGAGTAAGAATAGTGACTTGTTGGGTGGATTGAAGGTTTAAACCAATGGCTCCTTCTGACTGTGCTTGAGAAATCTGGGCCTTGGAGTTGACTTGCATGAAATTGAGTATCACTTCTTGTTTGACTTGTTGACCTTGAGTGTCTTTGGACAGGACCAGGATCCTTTTGGGTTTGGCAGTCTTTTTAGGAAATTTTGTAGTAATGTGGCCAGGCTGTTGGCAAAAGAAGCAGACTCCAGCCTTCTTGAGGCACTCCTTTTCCTTAGGTATAAGCTTGTTCTTCTTGTTCTTATTGATGGTGTCTAGATCCATGGGGGCAGGACTAATAGTTCTGACTTTGGTTTCCTCCCTTCTGGGGTTATTGTTGAATGGTGGTCTCTTCTGCTCAAAGTGGTTGTCATAGGTAATGATATTGAATCTATCAGCAATTTTCATTGTAGTGTCTAGGTCTTTGGGTTCTTCTAGTTCAACACGAACTTGGGTTTGTCCTTTGAGACCTCAGATGTACTTGTTGACCTTCTCATTTTCAGTAACATGAGATAGCTTCAGTAGGATAGACAGGAATTGTATATTATATGCTTGCATAGACTTGAGTTGTTTGACATTTGTAAGACAGTCTTGCATGACCTTGGTGCTGTTGACAGGTTTGAATTGGCCTTGAATAGTATCTGAGAATTCATCCCAGACCTTGATTCAGCCAGAGAATCTTGTGTCCTGAATATGATTTTACCACTAGATTGCAGCATTCTCTCAGAGAAGTGTGGCAGTAAATTAGACTAGTACTGCTTTATCCAGATTGGTCAGTTCACCATACTGCTCCAATTGGAAAAGCCAGACATCAGTAGACAGTCCTCCTCTTTGGCCATCAAAGATATCAGGCTTCTGAGGCTTGATGGTGACTGCAGTCAGAGATACCATTGTAGATATAGGTATAGACTGTGCAGGAGCTTTGCTCTCCTTCTTGTCCAGGTGTTCTTGGAGTTGGGAAATCTGGGCCAGTGTAGTATACAATAGGCTTTCTAGGGTCCCAGATGACTGATTAGGAATTTCATCCTCTTCTTTTTGCTGAATGTGGGGAGCATTCTATAGAACATAGGTGTTGTAGATATTGTAGATATTATTGTCTCAGACATTGGCATTGGGGTCCATAGACATGGTGTTTGACTAGTCCTTGAGAGGTTTCTTATTTAAGTAAGGTATAACTTAACCACTACTACTAAGTGTAATAGTTCTGGTTTCTTAAATGGGGAAGCAACTTGTTTCTAAGTGCTCAAAATAGCTCAAAGAGTTATTAAGAGTTTAGGAAGATCTTATGGATTCTGGGAGAAAATATTCTGAGGATATTTATACAAGATCTGAAAGAAGGATCCAGAAGGATCTGAGAAATCCATAGAAATGTCAAGAGAAAGATTCTCAGCAATGATGATAAATAAAGATCCATAATATTCCATGAAGTTCTATGACTAGCTAAGACTGGAATAGAAGTGAAAAAAATGTTCAAGCTGTGGCTTAGTGCCAAGAAAAGATTTCTAATCATTTAGAAGGTACTAGAAGATTACAGAAAGTACTAGAAAAATAAAGAAAAAAAATAAACTATGCTAAAATATTACATTATTAATATTTATCTCAGTATGAGCTACTTAATCCCAATATTTTCCAATATATATCTCTTTAATATCTCCTAGTGACCAGCCCTATAATCCCTATAAATCCCATCTAGCCATCTTCCTATTGTCTCTCAAAAGCTATTTAGAACCTCATACTCCCTAAGTCAATATTCTGGTGTCTGTACAATCTCCTTCTTCTGCTCTACTTTCATATATTTCTCATACTTAAAGATATCTCCTGGTATCAGATGCCTTGATCTGAATTTCAACATGATATTTTACTACAAAATTCTTTACTAGACTACTCAGAATTTAGAAAATATCCACTTCTTCATCTCTATCCTTTAGATTTACAATCCTCTCTAGTCCTACTTTTCTTTAATCTCTATATACTACCATCTCTCAGACCAGAGATTCTGTTTCAGTCTACATTAACTGTCTATACTAGCCTCTAGGTCAAAGTCTATAGCTGGCACCCCTTCTAAGTAATAGTCTATACTATTATCATATTCTTAGTGCTCCCAATGAATCAAATTGAATCAAATTAGATCTAAATTCAATTTGATTCATTTGAGAGTACTATATATTTCAGTATTCTGCTACCCAGCCTCAACATAGCCCTTCTATCTAATATCAATCCTAAATGCCCCCTCAATTACCTCCTATCAGACTCCTTATATTAGAGCCTCTTACTTTCTCCCCCCTCTATCATCACTCATAGATCTCCAGATAACTCTTAAGAGATATATCTTATCTCCTATATCTTCTGTATCAGCAGAACCCAGCCACCCCCTTTCAGCACTATCACTCTCTTCAACTATCAGACATAAAGGCAGTATAGTCATTTAGGGAAGTCAACCAGCCTCAGGCCACCCCTCTCCACTGGCAAAGAAAGGGGGTTGCTTGTTTTTGTTTTTTGCTCCACCCCTCGAAGGTTGGCTAAATTTTTTAGACGTCATGTGATTAATTCAACCAATAGCGCTTTTTGCCCTCCTTTGACAGTCGACGATGGACGCGACAGACGCGACGGATGAATGAAACCCGGGCTACGCAGGTAAAAAACTGCCAATGCTTCATTTATTCTCACCGCGTGTGCTCGCGTTTTAGTTGGCATTCAATTTTCTTTCTGTTCACAGGTCCAAGCACTAAGTAATGGATGTTTTGCAACATTCCACTATTCGTCTTTTGTCTTTTTGTCATCTTCCACCATTCGTTCTGTCGTTTCTGTCGCCAACCTTCAATCTTTCCCTTGTGTCTCTTTCCCTCCCTTCTCTTTTTTTTTTGTTGCTTAATGTCCAACGCTACTGTTCTATTTCAGTTCACATCTTTTGTGATGTTCTTACTCTCCCATTTCCCTATCTTCGACATTTTTGTGTTTTTGTGCTTCTATTATCATCCAACATTGTGTTCTTTTGACCTAACACATTATACATTGTTTCGCCAACCTTTACAGAAAACGTGAAGCCGAGTACATTTACCAGTCATTTTCAATTGCCTCCCGCCGAATGGAGTTTTATCGGGTTTTACCGGCATCGCAGCAATGAAAGCAACTTTGGATTTTTACCAAGAGAAATTTCCGGAAGCTAAGCGTTTGGCAGACGCATTTCAGGTTTAATTTTTTAATAATTATATTTGATGCGAGGCAGTATAAGATTTCAGCCAAGTTGCTTGCAACTTCTGCGACTACGAGGACGTTCTACGCGCCGCTTCCTCTTATGATCTACGTGATCGTTGTGGTGTGCGGGAATCTTAGAAGTCATATGACTCTCACAACTACAAGGACGTTCTACGCGCCGCTTCCTCTTATGATCTACGTGATCGTTGTGGTCTGCCCGCATCAAACATTTAATCTTGGAATCTGTATCTCAGTATTTTTCTTGATTGCCTTCCTCACCAATTTTTTTCCTAGAATCATAGATATCGCAATTAAGATGTCGAAGCCTTCTGGAATGAAATCGAAATATCTTTTAATAAGGAGAAAACAAACCGTCTACAGTCGAATATAACTATCCGAACAGTAAGCTTTTTTTTCTTTTACGTCTAGTTGCTTCTTAAACTTTACTAACTGGTATCCTACTCCTATAGACACAATGTCATACAAACATCATAAACACGACACAAACATGATGGAAAGCATCGCTAACGATACACCAGATTGCCTGCCTGGATTAAACACCGAGGTATATTTGATAGTTATAATCAATATATATATATTGTGTGTGTGTGTGTGCATTTTGAATTTTTTTATTTATCGCTCTTCTATAACTTCCTTCAAAAACATCATCTCAGCAAACAAAAAAACGTCTCTTTGCGGAATATCTTGAAATTGAACCTCTCTCCAACTATGACAAGACCATCGCAGAAATTAATTCTGCACGACAAAAACAAGATGCTCCACTCACGGAGTATGTACCCTTGATTCAATAACGTCTTTTTGTGTCTTCTCCGTTTAACGTTTATTATTAAATTAATGTAGCCCGCTCTGCTGGGGTGTCGTGAACCTCAGAGAGGAAAAGGTTTCTCCTCTTCCGAAGAATCTGCGAGCAAAAGATGTTCTTTCTGATGAAAAATTGTAATGGCTTCGCAATTTCTCTTCAACTGTCATTAAGGATGAGTATGTCCTAGGGGCGTCTGTTCAGGCGTTCTTTGAAGCGCTTTTATTGTCCAACATCGTCAGTCTTCATAAGATTGCAACGGAGAAACGTGCGCGAGGAGTTGATGGCATCCGGTTGTTGCTCGATAACGATGGCGAATTCGACGGAGATCGGGACCTTTTGAAAGAGTTACTTGGCAAGACTGATAGGGATACTCAATTTGTGGCAAAATGTTTAGATGATGCATATGTTCGTTTTGGTCTTTCGAAGTTATTATCAACATCCTTTATTTATTTATTTATTTCTCTCTATATCAAATTGAATTCAAATTAAATTGAGACCTGATTTGATTTGATTGAATTAAATTGGAGTCTGATTCAATTTGAAATATTTATCTCAAATTTAAAATATAATAATTCAATAGAAATATATCCAAATTTAATATT
>RQIL01011910.1:0-11376 GCA_003951145.1 Jimgerdemannia lactiflua | reverse complement strand
CAGCCAAACCCGTCGTACCCTATCATATGCCTTCTCCTGATCCAAGAAAACCAACCTGCCATCCACTCCTGCAGCTCGTGCCCCCTCAATAACTCCATGCACCCACGCCGTACCATCTCTAATCAACTGTCCCCCCACAAAGCCCCGCTGCTCCTCCCCCAACACCTGTTGGGCCACCACCTGCAGCCTAGCCACCAGCACCTTCGTGACCAACTTTCTGTCCATATCCAGGAGCATGATTGGTCGCCAATTCTTCCAGTCCTCTCTCTGCCCCTTATTCTTGAAGAGGAGTGCCACCAACCCCAACTTTTGACCACCCAGCCAACACCCAGACTCAATCACCTCATCACACATATCCCTCATTTCCTGTCGCACCTGGCATTAATAGTGCTCAATCAGTGGGTTTCTATTGGTATCTTTGGCAGGTATCACATTGTTGGATGTGTGCTGAAATTTGTTTCCTCATCTTGGGCCACCAGTATTGCTTTTTGATTCTTGCAATAGTGGCGCCAATTCCTCAATGTGCATTCTGGTCATGATTTGTTGTCAAGATCTTTGGTACTTCATCTTCTCTTGGAACTTGGGTGTATCGATCTCCTTCTACTCTCCAAAGTTCGCCATTAACTTCTTGAAATTTCTTAAGGTTCCTTTGGATGAACAGCTTGTGGGCAGGCTGAATTCCTTTCTTGAAGCTCCTATGGTGCAGGCTCCAGATGAGGGCGAGGCGTAGATCTTGGTTCATTTGGGCGAGCGGGAAGTAGCCTTCTCTTGTGGGGGCTCCTTCCCTTCTTATTGAGTTTGGGGGATTCTTGACAGGATATCGACATTGGAATTCTTGGCACCTTTCTTGTAGATGATGGTGAACTGGTATTCTTGTAAGGATATGATCTATCTTGCAAAGATTCCTGAGGGCTCTGGTTTCTTGAACAACCATTGTAGGGCTTGATGGTCTATGATGAGGGCAAATTTCTTTCCCAAGAGATAGTGACAGAAATGGTCTACTGCCCATACTACTGCTAGGCATTCCAACTTGGTGGCTCCATAGTTTGCCTGTGATTTATTTGTGGCCTTGCTAGCATATTCGATAACATGCTCTCTTTTGTGGTCATCTTGCTGTAACAGGATTGATCCAAGTCCTAGGGCTGAGGCATCGGTTGCCAGAATGAAGGGTTTGTTGAAATCTGGTCGCACCAGAACTGGGGCTTCAGTGAGGGCCTTCTTAAGTAGATCAAAAGACTTTTGCTGGTCTTCCTTCCAGTAGAATGGCTGGTTCTTTTTGGAGATATCTCTGAGAGGTGCTGCCATGTCTGAGAATCTTGGGATGAATTGCTGATAGTAGGATGCTAATATGAGGAAGGATAGAGTCTCCTTGGCTGAGGTAGGGGTCGGGTAGTTCTTGACTTTCTCCACCTTGCGGGGGTCAGTATGTGTGCCTTGAGCTGAGATAACATATCCCAGATATTTGACTTGGTGTTTTCCAAAGAAGCACTTCTTGGCATTGAGTCTGAGTCCTGAGCTTTGAATGGTGTCAAATACTTCACAGAGGTCTTGCAAATGCTGCTCAAATGTCTCAGAGTAGATGATTACATCATCTATGTAGACTAGCACATTTCTCCTGATAAGATCCTGATAGACATGGTTCATCATTCGTTGGAATGAGGCTGGGGCATTGCAGAGTCCAAATAGTATTCGAAGGTATTCATACTGTCCTCGTCTGGTGATGAAGGCCGTCTTGCAGATATCTTCCTTGGCAATAGGGATTACTTGGAATCCTTGGAACTGGTTGGTGATGGTCATATACTTGGCTTTTCTGAGAGTATTGAGGAGATCATTGATTCTTGGTAGGGGGTAGGCATCTTCTGTAGTGTGAGTTTTCTGAAGTCCACAACTAGTCTTTATCCTTCTTTCTTTGGCACGATAATTGCTGGTGAAGCCCAGGGGCTCAATGAGGGTCTGATAACTCCATTTCATAGCATTTCGTCTATGTGTTGTTGTTTGAATTCGATCAAGTGGTGTGGTGTTCGGTAGGGGTGTTGTCAGATTGATTTCACGTCTCCAGTATGTATAGGGTGCTCTCTATATTGGTATGGTGGGAAGTTATTGTATGTGGTGGTAAATATATTCTTATACTCTTCTATCAACTCTTATATCTGCTGTTGTTGGTCCTTGGTTAGAGTTGCCTTGATGTTGACAGCTTTGATCTCTGAGCTTACTGAGTCTTCCTCCCTGGTACTGTCAGTCTCACCAGAGAGGGCTTGCCGTTTCCCAAAAACTCATAGACTTCTTCTTCATAGGTGTCTATCAGTGGTTCGAAATATCCCAGTGTTGTTCCTTTGGGAATGGTGATTACCTTGAAGCCCATGTTTCTGATAGGGATATGGATTGGCGACATCTGGTCATGAATTTGTTCCTCAGCCAAGAGCAGGTGATACTTCTCTTGAAACTCCATCAACGGTTCGAATATCAAGTTGTTGGCTTCTACTGGGAGGTGCACGTCAAGGCCTTGTTGCTGATATGGCTGCAGGATGATTTCCTCTCTTGCTCAGATGGGGCAGCAGATGTGGGACCTCATTTGTCTGAACTGGGCAACTCTTGCTACATGGACCTTGATAGGTGGTAGTGGATGGTCTCTGTTGGTGCTTCCAAATCCTCCTTGTCCTCTCTCGGTACTGTCTAGCTACTTTACCTCTTGAATGGTAGGCTGTGAGGTCTTGAGGAAAAGAATCTGACAGATGGCCTTCAGGGGGTTGAAGCATCGGTGATTCCATCCATGATTGCAAATGATGACCTTCAGAGATCCTCGGTAGTCTTGGTCAATAACTTTTCCTTCGACAGTGATTCCCTTGGCTGCCAAAGATGATCTTGATGCTAATTATCCATAGAGTCCTGGCAGTATAGCGAGTGCAATTTGAAGATCAAAGGTCTTGGTTGTGCAAGGAGAGGCTGTACCCATAGTGAGAGTAGCTTGACTTGAACAACTGGGTGGGTCTTGAGGAAAGGTTCTCCAGTAGCTGTGATTGCGGGTGAGAACTCCATTTGTTCTGGCTTGAAGAATGGCCAATGCACTCCTGTTTTCAGGTTTCTCGTATAGTTGAACCTGGTGTCCAGGGCTTCCATGAGGGTGAAGGCAAGGTTGACTTCTTCTTTTCCTTGGTGTGGGTGACAGTACCAGCAGATAATAGCGAGGACTTCCAGAGGTAGGTCCCAAATGGTAGTCTTGCTTTTGGCTTCACAGTCTCCTTCGTGGTCAATCTTCTTGCATTTCCAGCAGGCCCAATGGATTCTAGGTTCTTGTAGGGTGGGGTCTTTTCTCTTGACTCGACTTCTGTGGACATCTTCGCTGAGATGAACACTTTGATGTTCACACCAGTAGCAGGTGAAGGTCTTCCCACAATCACAGTGCTCCTTCTTAACAAAGCCTTCGTTTCGTTCCTTGACTTCCTTGCTGGTGGGGTACCTCTTTTGATACTTATCATAGGTTGGCAGAGTGACTTGAAGGGCACGGGTGATGGTATAGGAGCTGTTACTGTCCCTTTCAATGGTGAGAGTCTCCACAGGTTGGTGGGAGAGAACCTTTTGCTGTTCTTGGTAAGTCTTTTTGAAGGTCTTCGGGGTTGGAGGCTGAGCTCAGCTGTGGACTGGTGCTCGTTTTATTTCATCTTTATCAATAATTGTTGGCATCGGAATCTTCTTGAGATCTAGGACTTGGCAGGCATTGCAGTTATCCCTTGGTGAATAGAAGCATTTGAAATGCTCGCACGTGCCTAGGTGGAAGGCTTGTGAAATTCGGTTTTCTATCAGTGAGGGTGGTGGTTACATGGATGGTCCTGCAAAATCAAGTGCTGCTCTTTTGTTGTTGGCTCTGTCGATACTTTCAGCTAGGCCTTCAATGTCAATGACTCCAACAAAGGGTTCTTCTGGCTCGCTATCTTGATCTCTAGGGGTATTGAAGTTGCTTCCCATTTCTTATAGGAAATTTGCTTCACTCTTGTCTTCATCCATAGTTGTGGTAGGTGTGTCACCATGTCCATGCCATTCTGTCTCGGGGGCTGAACTTGCTTTTCTTGATGATGCTCTCGACTTGATGGGTACCTTGTGCTTTTGTCCATGAATGGTGAAGACTAGGAGCTGTTTTCTGATGTCCACATTGGCTCCTACTCGGTGCATCCAATCTGTTCCCAAGATCAGGTCATAAGAGATTGCGGGAGTCACAATGGCTTGAGGTACATTGAGGCAGGCTTTCCCAATTTGAATGGGAATGTCTCATACAAGTCCAAGGGGGGTAGATGCTGATCCATCGGCCATGATGACTCTTGCTTTGGTTCCTTCGTCAATTCCCCAACCGATTCTCTCCAACATTCTTTGAGTGATAATACAGACTGCTGCTCCAGTGTCGATGAGAATTCAGGCATCTTCTCCATGTACCTTTCCACTTGCAAGTCTGGTGGATTGATGATCATGTCATCGGCTTTCATGTACTGCGTGAATAGTGCTGGATTCTTGCGTGTGTAGTCCTTGGACAGAAAGTCTCTTTGTATCCTCCTTGGCTTCCTTCAGGAATTTTCGCCTAACTTCTGGGGCATTCTTGAGGACTTGCTCGACAGTGAGGCCTGCATTCTATTGACAGATCTGGTCCCAAAGTGAGGCTGCTGCATGAGGTTTGCTGCTCCTTCGATGTTTGGCTCCTTAAGGGCGAGGTCTCTCATTTCTGATGGACATCTCATCTGCTAAGGACTCCACACTCATGCGCTCATCTTCTTCAAGGTCAGGCAGAGAAGTAGTCCTTGATATTCTTGATGGTCCAGCTTCAGGCTCAGGGGTGTCCCTTCTGACTTGCTTGTCATTTTCTGGTGGGGTGTCCAAGGAGGAATGGGCATGTCTTGAGTGCTTACCTGTAGATACTATTACTGGCAGTAGTGGGGGTGGGATTCTTGGTAGTCTTCCTTGTCCTCTGGTCTGTGCGGGGGCGGCATCCCAAGTCACCTTGGATGGGAAGGCTTCAGAGTACAGATAGATATCATCTTATCTATGAAGCCAGGCTGCTTCTTCTTCCATTTCTCGTGTTTCTTCATCCATCTGAATGAGGTTGACATTTCTGTCATTGGACTGAGTAGCTTGCTTCCTTGGGCAGTGCCTTTGGATGTGGCCTTGATTTCTGCAGTAAAAACAGGTAGGGGTGTGGGGACCAGTTGTAGCTGAGCCTACAGTTGTGGCTGGTGGTGCCTGAGAAGAGCTTCTGTTGTCTTGTTGTCGATAGTCTGACCTATTATCACAGTAGTAATCTTGTTGTCTTCCTTCTTGGTTCGTCAGCTGTGCCACTGTGATGGCTAGGTCCTTCATTTGTTTTGTGAGCATGGTCATTGGGTCTTCTTATGCTCTTGGTGGCTGCTGCTATTGTGGTTGACAGAATTGGGCCAGAGCTGAAGGTGGGGGTCTGCTCTCATAGTTGGCCAACCGGGCTCTGAGGAATGCATTCTCTTGTTCTGCTGTGGTAGATCCTCGAGGTCTTGGAGGTTCAGTTCTAGCTGGCTCTTGGTGGTCTTGCTGGGATGGTCTGTAGTCTGCTTTCCAACATCCTTGTGCTCCAGCAACTTGCTGCTCGATACTCCAATAACCCATCCTAATGACTTGCCTTCTGAGTTCTGGGTATAGGCCATTGAGGAAGGTAGTGGATGCCAATGCCAGTTGGACTGCAGGCTGCAGGTTTGCCTTGATTATCTGTGCTTAGATCTGATAGTAGAAACTCTTTGGGGTTTCATTGACAGCTTGGGTCATGTAGGTCAGAGCTTCTTGCGCTTCTTGTTGGCATTCAAGACCATTAAACTGGACATGGAGCCAGTCTTTGTGGATGGTGTATCTTTGCACATGGTTTGCATTTGGTACGAGATGAGCAAGTTGTTCTGCCCTGAAGATTTCTCCTCCATTCTGTTTGGCTTGGTTGTATCTCTGGAGGGCCGGGCCTCTCAAAAGTGATGCCACAATGCTGAGTTTCCTTTCTGCATCCCATCACTTGGCAGCTGCTTGTACTTTGATTTCTCCAATGAACTCCTCGATATCTTCATCATCTGCACCATAGAACTTCTGTAAGTAGCTCATTTCTGGCTTGTCTTCGCTGTTCTCACTGTCTGATGCTGGTTCAGGGGTAGTGTTCCTTGATGGTCCTTGTGGGGGAGGGGAAGGTGCTCGATGTACAGGGGGTACAGGCAGAGGGCAGTAGCTTGGTGGTGTGGGAGATCTGGTCCTTTGAAGATAGTAGCAGGGGGTAAGAGACCAAGATGCCAGGGTTCGGATAATTGAAGGTGCTAGGGGGCTGATATAACTGGTGTTGGACTCGTCTGCCCCTTGCTGTTGTGAAGTAGTAAGGTCTGGTTCACCTTGCTAGTAGCTGCCTATATAGTAGTGTGGATCGAACTTGTCTTCTGAGTAAGGATGATAGTCTTCTTCTTTTTTAGATGTCTCGAAGTAGACTCGGTCTAAAGGGGTGGCTCAATTGACAGCTATGGTGATGTAGTCACTCCGGTCAGAGTTCTTTCTATAGATTCGGGTCTGATATTCTTTAGGAAGATCTTTTTCTAGGTCTTGAAGCTGAAGGGGTTCCAGTTGTCCTCTGAGTTGTCTTCTCTCCCTGGAGGTCAAACTATAGTCTGGGTCACTTCTATCCTCGGATTCGGTTTTCTGGCTGCTGTTTCTGAGTAGGGTCTTGACTGCTGTTCTGACAATGGTGTGGGCCTTTTTATCCACTGAAGAGGGCTGTCTCTGAACTTGTTGCTGGCTGCTAGATTTTCCTGGAGTCTCCAATGTAGATGGCTACTGGGTTCTTGAGCCAAAAGGTCAAGTCTTTAGAAAAACTATTCCCAGTTGAGCCCCCAAAATGTGGCGTGCATTTTGTATAACTATATGCTTCAAGCACAGCTCAATGTTGCCACTTAGTGAAGTGCAGTCGATATGTATGTCGAAATAAAAGGATCTCCGAGTGAATAGTCACATGATCAGCTCGTTCAGTTTGTCAGCAAAAAGTCAGATACAATGGCTTGGCTGTTTAGTGGATAATAGATGGTCTTTCCTAGTGACAATTACTTGGATATGTAAGCTCTGTGACAGTTGGTGAATTCAGCAGTTCGTGGCGCAGCCAGTAAAGAAAACAGAGGTTGATGGCTCGCTCATCCATCTTGACTTGTTAACTTTGATGACATTGGGTGAATGGCAGCTGTGCTCAGGCTGGCTCTCTTAAGCTAAGTATTCTTGAGTTCCTTGGGGTCTTAACACTTGAATATACAGGTCTCAAATGTGGGGTCTGAATGGGCAGCTGGAATGTACAACTGGGTCGAATGCGTGGTCAGTCCAAATGTGGGATCTCAGTGATGGTCTTGAGAATGGCAGTCATTGAACTAAGTGGGGGGGGGGTAGTCGGTTTCCTTAACTTGGTGGCGGTTTTTCCTTAGCGGTGGCAGAAGTAACTTGAATCTCGGAGTGTGGTTTCCTTAAAGTTTGCAGCGGTCCATGGTGGTGAATTCCTAATGGCGGTCTGTCCTTAATGATTTTCCTGGCAGTTTCTCGGCAGTCTTGAACAAGAGTTATCCTTGGCTCTTGGAGTCTTCCCCAAAGTTTCTCAAAAACTTAAGTTGGTTGCGAACTACTTTTCTGCAAAACCAATTGACTGAGGTTTATTCACTCTAAGAATATGGGTAATTTATACAAGTTTGCTAGCTATGGGCACGGCTAAGGTATACTACATTGTGGCAAACATTTGCTATGCTATTGGCTTGCACGATGTAACAGGGGTTTGCTGGATAAGGATACAGATGTAATGCTGAACGCAGATGCGCTATTGGCTCGCATGATTTTTACAGCTGACAGATACTAAATATGGATGTGACAAATATTTATACTGAAAAGAGATGCGTTAGTTATTGCCAGAAATGATTGTGAGGAGAGCTGGCACTGGGTACGGATATGTTATTGGCTCACACGATGTGACAGGTGCTTGCCAACATGAATACAGATATAGTAATGCTGAATGCAGATATGCCATTGGCTTGCACGATGCGATGGGTGCTTGCTGACATGAATACAGATATAGTAATGCTGAATGCAGATGTGCCATTGGCTTGTACGATGCGACGAGTGCTTGCTGACATGATACTCAAACAGTATAGTATCCTTCGTTAGTGGCAAACACTTGCTGGGGTGTGATTTCATCATTCCATTCCTCAAAGAGGGGAAGCACCAGCCAAGAGGTGAGGGGATAGAATAGTGGCCAATCATCTTCAATGACATTCTCCAATCCTTGGACAGCTTGAATGTGGACAGAGGACTAATAAACTCTCTGTTGGTCTTCTTTTTCCTCTCCTGAGGATTTGCTGGTTTCAGCATTAGAGGGGGCTGCTTCAGATGTGGGGTATTGGAATTCTTGAACCTCCTCTTCAAGGACAGGGACTTCTTGAGCTTCCTCTTGATTGGGTTCATTTGGCTCCCAGATGATATAGTGCAAATTGAGGCTGACAGGATAGTGGGTAGTTTGGGTAGCTCCAGCTAGTACTTCGACAGTGATGGGCGGTCCTTCAAATATCTCCATAAGGCTCATGAGGTGACCTTGATAGTTATCTCAGAGGGGAGTGGTGTGGAAACCTGGCAGAGTGAGTTCGGTTTGTTGGCTTTCCATGGCAATGCGGTTACTACCGATGTAGTTGGCTACTTCAGCTTCTACCCAGTTGGCTTCTTCAATTGTTAGGTGGGTGAGGCTTCCAACAGTTACTCCTTGCAGATGAGCTATAGTCCAGGGAATATGGCAGAATATCTGGTGGACATGGAGGGTTCTTTTGGCAAGCCGGCCGGTGGTTAACAATTCGGTAACGAGGTCTTCCTGGTCATCTTCTTGGGTTTCATTGCGGAGGTGGTGTCCAATTTCGTTGTCATGCCAGAGAGTCATCCATTCAGTGGTGTTTTTGAGCTGTTGGGTCATTATGTACCGGTAATTGATAAAATGCCCAAGATCCTCAGTATAGAAGTTCAGATGTTCAGTGGTGTCAGGGCACCAAATATTCTTCTTGATGGCTTCAAAGACCAGGTTCTTTGGGCTAGGCAAAGGGGTAGAGCAGTAGGAGGTCTGGTTGGAGCAGCGGATGGGAGGTATTGTGTGGGGAGGGTTCTTGTTCTTTGGTGCCAATTCTGAGGCCAGGGGCTGGGTCTCCTTTAAGTAGCACATTTGTTCATTTCAGCTCAGATTATCTTGTCTCCTTTTGGTGCAATCACTTGATGGTTTAGGCTGGTCATAGGTTATTATGCCATAATGTCGTCTGATCCTAGCAGTCACAGAGTACTCCGAATTCTGACATGGTCGATTGTAGATGTCACAATATATATTTGCAAGGTATCATCTTTCTTCTTAATGAATAGGACTGGGGAGCTTAAGGGTAACTTGCTTGGCTGAATAGCTCCTTACTTGATGAGTTAATTGAGTTTCTTCTTGACTGCTTCAATTTTAAGTGATGATATGTGATACATCTTCTTGAAAATGACCATATTAGATACTAACTTGATTTCATGATCATGGACTCTTGATGGTGGTAGACCGGGTAGTTTGTCTGGAAAGACATTCTTATACTTATTCAGCAATAGTTTGATGCTTTTACTGATTGATAGCTTCTTGTTCTCTTTCTTGAATTGGATCAGTATAACAAAGGTACAGATAGCTTTCTTAAGGGCCTTCTTGAACTGAATTACAGAGTAGGTTGCAATTGGGGTTTTTGTCTGAGTCTTATCTGGCTTGATAGTAATGTTGGCTTTATCTTGAATTAGAGTAACTTCATTCTTGGTCCAATCGATGTATGGGTTATGTCATGTAAGCCAGAGTTTGTCTAGGATTAGGTCATAGTCTCTTAGAGGTACTATTTCAAAATCTAAAGTTTCCAGTACTTCTGAATCTTGAGGGGAAGTTTAGCAGCAATTGAGTCAATTGGTAGAGTGGTGCCGACAACTCTACCATTCTTGTCAGCTGGCTTAGTGAGAATCTTGAGCTTATTGATGAGATTCTTATTGATAAAGTTTCTAATAGCTCTGCTGTCTATGAGAACACCTAGTTCTTAACCTTTGACTAGACCCTTGAAGATGAGCATTAAGTTGGCTTGGTTCTTAGCTATACTGACAACTGATCAGTACTACTAAAGCCTTTCTGATCTTGCTTAGTTGAAGATAGCTTGGTGACTTTCTTGATGATAGGCAGAGTGGTTTACTTCAGAATGAGCTATACAATTCTGTCACCTTCATTGATAGTGTATGGTTGGTTCTTGTAATTGACTAGCAGGACTTGCATTTTTCCTTAGAAGTCAGAGTTGATGACTCCAGCACTAATATTTAGTGAGTGTTTGACACTAAGGCCAGATCTTGGTATAATTCTTACATAATATTCCTTAGGTATTTCAACTGCAAGGTCAGTTGGAATGAGCCTTCTCTCATGGGCAGGGATAGTGACTTATTGTACAGACTGGAGGTCTAAACCAATGGCTCCTTCTGACTGTAGTTAAGGAATCCAGACCTTAAGGTTGACTTATATAAAATTGAGTATAACTTCTTATTTAACTGATTGACCTTGAGTGTCTTTTAACAGGACCAGAATTCTCTTGGGTTTGGTAGTTTTCTTGGGACATTTAGTAGTGATATGGTCAGGCTGATAGTAAAAAAAGCAAGCTCCAGCCTTCTTGAGGCACTTCTTTTTCTTAAGTATAAGTTTATTCTTCTTGTTCTTATCAATAGTGTCTAGATCCATGAGGGCAGGCCCAACAGTTCTGACTTTGATTTCCTCTCTTCTGTAATTATTATTAAATAGCAGTCTCTTTTACTCAAAGTGGTGACTATAGGTAATAATGTTAAACCTATTAGTAATTTTCATTATAGTATCTAGGTCTTTGGATTCTTCAAGTTCAATACAAACTCAGATTTGTTCTTTCAGACCTTGTCAACCTTCTTGTCTTCAGTAATATAAGGTAACTCCAGTAGGATAGATAGGAATTGTATATTATATACTTATATAGACTTGAGTTGTTTGACATTTGCTAGGCAGTCTCATGCAATCTTAGTGCTATTAATGGGTTTGAATTAGCCTTGAATTGTATCTAAGAATTCACTCCAGATCTTGATTTGGCTAGAGAATCTAGTATTCTGGACATGATTTCACTACCAGATTGCAGCATTTCCTTGAAAGAGTGTAGTGGCAAATTGGACTAGTACTGCTTCATCCAAATTGGTCAGTTCACCATACTGCTCCAATTGGAAAAGCCAGGCATCAGTAGATAGTCCTTCTCTTTGGCCATCAAAGGTATGTATCAGGCTTCTGAAACTTGATGGTAACTGTCATCAAAGATATTTTTTTTTTCTTTT
>RQIL01011899.1:0-11376 GCA_003951145.1 Jimgerdemannia lactiflua | reverse complement strand
TAATTTAATTTTTTGATCAAATTTTATTGATCCAATCTTATTAATTCATGATTTAAAGTTTTGACCCTAATGGTATACTATATAAATATGGATTCAGAATACTGTAAAAGCAGAATGTATTAATTCATAATGCCATAGAAAACCTCCAAATACTGCAAAAGACAATTGCACTGAGAGCAAAAATGAAATGTACTCAGAATGCCTAGAATGTTATAGAACTAGAATAGATAAGGCGAAAGATATAAAAGTCTGGAATCGTCCTATTTGACATTTCTATGATGCCATCCACTTGACATAAACTCTGATCATTATCCCTATCCATCTCTTGTCCTGTTCCGAAATGCTTCTAACTTAATATGGACAATTCTTGTAACACCGTTTGACCTAATAAGTAATATCGTGAGAAAATACCCAGAAGGAAAATCGCAACAGAGGCTCCTTGCCTGTAACTGGATACTCAACAGGTTCCGTTCTTTTGACCTATCTCGCATCTGCGGGAAATTTCGGACTTGTGAGCAATCTTGCAAATGTGGAATCTCAGATTTGTGATTTGTGCGCAATCTTAAGTCATAGGGGGCTCGATCGAACAATTTAAGGGCATGTGACGTTCCCCTGCGCTTGTGACACGGGATAATCTAGACAGAACGGTTTGAGGATCGAAGAACTGTGTCGCGTGGCCTACGCCGAAATGATTTGTTGAGAGCCTTTCTTTCTTTTCCTTTTTTTTTTATCTTCTCCTTGCGCTTCTCATTACTGAGCATCAGAGCCAGAAATTGGATTTTTGATAAAATCAAAAAGGTACAAAGAGAACCTGAGAGAAGTAGTTAATTAATGCGGTGTGCTTTATCAGCAGCTATAAAGCTGAAATCGCAAATCTATGTAGATAAAATTTCTTGCTATTGCATAGAATATCCCGACTACAATATCGACCAAAGTCGAGGAATCCGTCATTTCCCTCCCGTAAATAATTATCATTTTTCATTTGTTCCCTCCCGTAAACAATTACCATTTTTCATTAGTATGCTATGAAATACAATATTCAACAATTGTGGTATTTCGTGATTGGTTTTTTGCGACATGTCTCCCGAGGTATAACTATGCGTCTAGTGATGGTGCGGGTAAGGCGGGCTTCCGGCCATAGTGTGAGAAGAGAGTTTGCCTGGCCTTGTAGTCGATGCTCGGGCCAAGCAGTTCTGCCTCGCAGCCCTGCTCGACTTCGTCGTACTCGTCGTCCCCAATGCCAAGCGCCGTCGAGACCAGCGGCCGGAAGTTACGGACTATGGTCATGTAATTCTTCGTGGTGGTAGGGGGCGGAAGATTAAATTTGGCCTTTATGGCATTGATTTACGAATAAAAGTAGAGCACGAACCTGCGCGTTCATTTCGCCCAGCCTGGCATCGGGGCCCCAGTTAAGCCTCCATGGCATGTAGGAGCTCTTTATGTCAACCAGGCCAGCGTTCTCGACGAGCTCCGGGGTAGCGAAGGTATCGGCGTCAATGTCACGGAGACTGAGCAGGGTTTCCACTGTGACGCGATTTGACGTAAGATGAGGACGACATGTCCGTAGAACGCGGGATGAGGTTCGAGGGGATGGAGAATACGTACCCCACGCCGTGTGCTTCGCAAGCACAGGACCGCAGCCAAATGCGAATTTGCCTTCGACTGTGGGAGGGGTTTCGATGGTAAGTGTGCCAATCTCTCAAAATACGGCGCGAGAAAAAAGAAGTGGAAGAAAGAAAAAGTACCCACGCAACTCAACGAAGCCTCCGGGTTTGCAAACCCTTATGAGCTCCTGGAGGACGGAAGGCCACATTTTCTTTGGAAAGCAAAGTGTCTGGGCTCGCTGAAACACGAAGTCGAAAGTATTGTCTGGAAACGGAAGGCCCTGGGTCGTGTCGGCCTCGAGAAAGGTGCAATTAGGTGGCGCGTCGTCTAACGCCGCGCTAAAAACATTGGTGATATCCGTTCCGATGAAGGTCGAGTTCGGAAAATCATTGGCAAGTTCCTGTGGTGATTTTGTTTGAGATAAGTGTGAATAATATGATGGAATAGGATGGAATAGGAGGGAAAACGGTACTTACGATAGACCAGACACCGGTGCCGCAGCTGGTTGGGGTTGGCGAAATTCTTATTAATGCCTTGGATGGTGTGGAGTGAACGGATGATAAGGTTGAAAAGAGACTCACCCGACGTCGAGGACCTTTATCCCACGTTGCAAGTCTTCGGTTACAGGTGCTTGATAATTGCTGCGAACAGATCAAAGAGATGATGTTTTGGACGTTATGCAAAGGTAATATATATATATATATCACAATACTTGGTGAACACAGAGGGTATAAATCAGTGCTTCTTACCTCTGGAATATGTAGCTAATATCAATATTAGAAGATCAAATAGTATTTAATGACCTCGATAACCACCATCGCCCGGTTCGTCCCGCACTTGGTGAGGAACCATATGGATCGTCCGATATACTAACCGTACTATATAATGCTGCCCGTTTAGGCGGCCAAACTCGGATTTGTCGTTTGGAAGAGGGTAGACGGGGCTCCCGGACTTCTTGAATAAGCGACCATCGATGACCTTTGAGTCATCGGGAATCTGGTCCCCGTACGAATCTTTGGTGGGCGGCTTGTCCTTGCTCGGCTTGTCCTTGCTCGGCTTGTCCTTGCTCACCTCGGGGGTAGGGCCTTTACGACGGCTTCTCCTGTTCTCGGAGGACAGAGCTTGGCCCATGGCGTGATGCAATTAGTAGATCTAACTTGGAAGGATGGTGAAGGCTGGGCGTCGAGGCGGAGTGTTGTATTCACGAGGATGGGTCCTGTGTGTTGCACAGGGCACTAATTGGAATTCTGGATCACGTGCCCGCTTAATTACATAATTAAGGGATCGAGATGGAGACGATCCCCATGCTGTAAAGGGCACATGCCTCAAAATTGACGTGTCCCAAATCTGTCTTGTGGAACGACGACTTAGAACAGCGCAAACGGTTCTACGCAAGATGAAATACATCTCGGAAGAGCTGAGGGGGGCTACGCACAGATCTCCATATAGTCAGATATCTTTAGTAGCGAAATTTTGTATAAATATTAGATCTATACGATTGCAATAAAGGGCAGGTTCCCTTGCGAGTTTTTGGTGGGCGGCTTGTCCGCGCTCAAGTCCTAGGGAGTAGGGACCTTGAGGCGGCTTTTCTTGTTCTCGGGGGTGAATACGAATAAAGTTTTGCTCATGGCGTGACACAATTAGTAGATCGAATTGGAGAGGGAAGAGAAGGATGGCGAGGGGTGGGCATCGAGGTGAAGTGTTATGTTTACTAGGGTGGATCCTGTGTTGTACAGGCGGAGTCAATGGCACTGGTTGGATTCGACATCGAAAGTGGAGGGAGCTGTGTGATATGGGAAATCCGATTCTGTCTCACGTGCCCGTTTTTGCAAAAGATTCGGGCATCTGAGAAGGTAACCAACCTGTCCGTTCAGAAATCTCCGATTCTTTATGACATATCTCTTGTCACCTGCTTCGATCATCCAAACTCAAGCCTTTGCATCTCCGCATCACTTGGGTGACGTCACGGTCTCGGTCACGGCCTGGTCTCGGCACTCTCCTTCCCATCTAACGAGCTCTAGCCATCCGAGCAAATTCGGCCATAGCCATCTTATGGGGCCCACGAATGTCTAGAGCGCAGCGGGCCTGGACTACATTCGACACCGACGAGAATTTTCCAGGCAATAACGTAGAACGGGCTAAAGCGGTGCGCTCAGCCTCACGTTTCCGATGTGGTATCATGCAGCGTGATCCCAATTGGATGGATACGTGTTATCGCACGTGAACGTGAACTGGACGAGCAAATGTGAAATGTATGGACTGGACGAGCGAAAACGTAGACCGGACGAGCAAATGTGGACTGGACAAACGGACGTGGGCTAGACGTGGACTGGATTGTGTGAACATGGGTTGGATTGTGTGAACGTAGACTGGACGAGCGACTCTATCAGACTCGACCAGTTTAGACTCGGCCCGTCAAACGCTCGTATCTCAATGAAATGACGTTCAAATTTCTTGATCTTTAACCCATTGGATCCGCCTTTGCAAGGGTAATAACCTGCTCAGGGTCATTAAAATCGGTCGCCATTTCGTTGGGATATGAACATGAACGATCGATGTCATGGATTGGACGAGCGAATTGAACAGGCAAACGTAGACTGGGAAAACGTAGACTGGCAATCATCACACCATGATCCTGCAAGGAACGAGGCTCGACAAATCTCGTCCCACTACATACACGTGGAGCTTTCATTGTCACATTTCAGAGTCGTGCGAATTGTTGCAGAGATTCGTGTAGGGATTTCCGCCTGCCGTTGCCCATGCGAGAGGAATTTCATTGCTTACACCCAGAAAAAAAGAAAGAAAGCATATATAAATACATAATCGCCGACTTTTCACTAAGAAATGTACCGATACATTTTTGTCTTTGCTAAAAAAGCGGTTGGCAATATAGTGGTCCTGCAGAACTTGCGACTATGAACTTATCAGGCGCATGACGAAATCATGCTCAGAGGCTCAGAAATAAAATAAAATAAAATAAAATAAAAAATAAAGCGCCGAGTTATGAATCCCAGCCACAAGGCATTATGCACATCGGAAATAAATCTGGCTTAGACGAACGTCCAAACGGCAATCAAGGGGGTCCATACCTGGGGAAAATGGACAATAGATGCTGTTCTATTCTTCGAGAAGGTACGCTACGTCACAAAGTTGGCGTTGGCGATTTCAGGATTGGAAGGTAAAATAGATATAATTTAAACGGTAAAAGACGCTGAACCCCGAAAAAGCAAAATGTTTCCAGCGAGATATATAATTAATGTTAGCCAGCGAGGAATATTACGTTCATCGCGATACCCGCCGTGAAACTCTATGTTTACCTAGCTGCTCCCATAACACAACCCCCGCGGTATTTTGGTATTGCCGTATTTTAAATGGATAAGGGGCAAATTTTTGTGTATTGATCACCACAAACCCCGCAAGCCACAAGCCTGAACACGTGTTTTGGAAATGACCGAACCACGTTGTTGGCGCTAGCTGAAAAGATTCTGCGCGGGGTACGTCTGGGCTTACACGTGGGCTTACACGTGGGGCTTGCACGTGGGCTTACGCCTGAGTTTCGCAGCAACCCTTAGACATTTCATGGTATTAATTAGGGAACTTGTATAAATAGTGGATTTTCTTTGATAATACAGATTTCAGAATTGAATACTTGAACTATTGGAATCTGCGTACATTCAGGGAAGTAAGTGCTTCCTCGTTTTCAGGCTCGACAGGTAGCATTACGACACCATAGACCCGATTTATTCTCCGCCCCTCGGCGATATATTTTGCCAAGCAATAAACCGGCAAGCCACAAGCCGCGCAAACCGCCAGCTGCAAGTCATAAGATGTGAAAAAACTGCTTTGATCAATAACATGGAGAGATTACAAGCGAAATTTCTTTGTGAGACGGACGGTGCCAGATATATGAGCACTCGATTCATGTGACGGTCGGAATTCGGGATAAAACAGCCGGAATTTGGCGAAATATGAGGCGAAGTTTATTAAAAAGTACCTTATGTCCTATCTGGATTGGTATATACCTTTTTGGAACAATAGGTGTCTGTGGCAGGTTGAAACCTTACATGGCTTCGCAATCGCAAGTGGGTTTAGCCTAGAGGTATTTTCTTGAGAGTAAAATAAATATGATTAGCTAATGTATGCATAATTATAAGGTTTATATATTACAGATACAAGTGGCGTCCTCTAACTAGAGGAGAACAACGAAAATTTATCTGGGTGTCAAACGCGCTATGTGAAATATTACCTGTCCATAGGAGTGAAAGCGCGCAAGCCGCGCAACCTGCAGGCCGCAAGCCGCTCGTCACTCAAATGATTTGTGTTCCAAAGCCTACCTAAATAAGTTAACACAAACACCAAGTTCACGCGAGGAACTTCCAATAAATCATGTTACGGTTTATTCTGTTTAACGTGAATACTTACAAGCATCGTGTGTGAGAGGGCAGATCGATAACATATTTATTTCAAAAGACACGAAAGCTTTCGCACTTGCCGACTTTGGGTGCCAAGGAATAGGCAATTGTGGACTGCACCGGGGTATATGGCAGAATTTGGTGAAGAGTGGTTTCGATATCAGGCGGAGAAAGAGAGAGGAGATGGGTTATGGGTTAGCAGAAGAGTATGTGTATCCACCGGAAAACAAAACACCATATGAAGGAAGATCTGTAAAAGAGGGAAGGAGGAGGTTATACATCATTATACAGACAGAGTACCAAGGTCGTCCTGCCAGCGCGGACATCACACACATATACGTACATAAAATTCGCGATGCTCCGCATCATATCCAAAGCCGGCCGCCTATGGAGGCCGATAAAGCAGGCAAGGTGAGAGCTCGGCTGACGTGCAGCGTCAGGCGGGGAGGGGAAGTGCGTTCACCTAGCGAACCATGGGGAGAGGCAGCTAGCTCACTAAAGCAGGCAAGGTGAGCTCGGCTGACGTGCAGCGTCAGGCGGGGAGGGGAAGTGCGTTCACCTAGCGAACCATGGGGAGAGGCAGCTAGCTCACGTGGCGAAACAGGGGCTACGGTGTCAGTCAAGGTTCAGCTGAGATATCCGTGCGACATGTAAATCCTGATCTGCGGCGCAGATAGTCAGGCTTGGACGGTTCCACCTCCAGATCCTGTGTGCCTGTGACCTGGTTGTTTCTACCCGGATAAATTATTTCAGCGTGGCAACAACCAAGGGATACCTTTCTTTCGTTACGTGAAATCCCAGTATCTCTCCGCTCACCATGACTTCACCAAAACCTTGGCCAATTTGCCTCAGAAATCGGTCTATTGCTATCATTACCTTCGTCCTTTCCTTTTGCTTACAGACGTGCTTGGGGGCCTCGCTTGGACCTGGCACAAGATGGCGTAGCTGCAATGTTGTTTACAACAACACGCTTTACGTTTGGGGGGGGGACCAAGTGACTCCCGGCTATCCAAACTTCACATCCACCACTCTTCCACTGTCAACGACCGACCGAACAGTCTGGACCGACCTGTCATGGAACATACCTGTTATCCTGGCGGACAAGACGAAGAACATCCCAGTCGGGCCCTGCGTCGTATCGCCCAGCGGCATCCTCGTAGTCGGCGGCAATAACTTGTTCGGGTTCGATTTTAACGCGAAGGCCTATGTGTCCCTCAACATCACAGGTGGCAACCCCTTGGCCACTCTCGCAACACAGTCCAACGTTCGCAACGTCAACGTCGAGGACTCGGTCTACTATTTCGGGGGATACGCTGGACAGGGTCTTAACGTCACCACCGCACCGCCGCAGCCGGAGCTGTTTATTCTCAACATGACGACGTGGAATTGGAAATCGGATAGAGTGGCTAATACCCAAACAATCCCTCCAAATTACGGCGAGGCTTCCTTGATCTATGACGACAACGGCTTCATATACATGATTGGTGGCGCGGCGTATGTTGGGAATATTTCATACCACTTTTCGACCATATATCAGTATAATATCGAGACCCGCACGTGGGCTGCCGTCACTCCATCGTTTGGTACCTCGAAAAATGGCATAAGCAACTCCAGACTCGTCACGTATAATGGGACAATATACGTTTTCCATGGCAGATCGAATTTTGTAACTTCTGGTAAACGTATCCACCTTCTCGGCATTTTTTTTTTTCCTTCCTCCCCCTCCACCACAGAACGTCGACGCTCACTAATTTCTTTTGAACCATCGACAGCAGACAGCGAGTCTGCTGTGGTGAATCTCACGCGTGCTTTCGATATCCGGCTCAACACGGTGTCTCAGCAAGATATCAGCCGTTCCCCATATGCACCTTCCGCCTCTGTATTTAATACTCCAGGGGTTATTGGCGATGCAGTTGTAGGTGATCTACCTATTCTTTGAAATTCCCTTCTTTTCGGAGGAGCGTATTACGTCTTACTCGGCATCACGACTTTTTTAACATGCGATTCATCTCAATCCAGATTTTTACTTCGGGGATTAATAATTCGGGCATTGCCGTGAATGGCACATGGGTTTACAATTTTACCCTTCAAGACTGGACAAACAGCGTCGCGGCCGGGCCTTATATCCCAAGCCTCCTTGGCCCTTCAAATTCAACTTCCCCGTCGTCAACTCTGTCGACAACTCCGTCACCAACTCCCGCGCCATTCAATAGCGCAGGTGGTCTGAACGTTGGGGCTATTGTCGGTGTCGTTGTCGCCGCCGTTGTGGTGATTACCGCACTGTTTTGTGATTTCGCGGGCAAGGGGACAAAATTGATAATGCATGTGGCGCGTTCACGAAAATTTGTCTGATATCTGCTCTGGGTGTATCTTCTCCAGGTGTATCTATATAGTGGTACTCAAAGTTGAGACCGTGATAATATTTTTGGACAGGCTTGGACAAAATTAGATAGGATTAGATAGGGTTAGATAGGATTAGATAGGATTAGATAGGCTTGTGACTCAAATATAAGACTAAGTTGACAACACAATTTTAGCGAGTTCATAATTTCCACGTGTGAATAATATACGCCATCAAATGGCGTTTACTCCAATTCCCAAAGAGGCACTTGTTGTAAGTTCTGATATGGGCCGAGAAAGTGTTGGTGCAGCACCAGTACTAGGAACATAGACTTCAAACGTGATATCCTTAGAGTTGGACATTTTTGCGGTTCACGGTAGTGTGCAGTTTATGGCGTGCGGGCGGTTCACGGTGTTGGTTGCTTTTTTCCATGGTACTATCAACGACAATGAACCATCTGTCCCCTCTTCACAATGAACCATCTGTCCCCTCTTCACAATGAACCATCTGTCCCCTCTTTACAATGACACCAAGGACAAAAGAGAGCCAAGGACAAAGAAACACAACGTCCAGTTTCATCAAAAAAACGTAGATCATCTACCTCTGCAGGCTCTATGTCTGCTGCATCTGCATCCACCTCAACGACAACCACCATTTCCGTCACCCGAACAATTCCCAATGCACGCAGTCCTCTTGAAGTCTTGCAGATTTTGTTTGATCCAGATGAGGCAAGAGAGGGAGAAATGGAAGTGATGCTGAAGAACTTCCAGGTAATATTTCTCAAACAATTCTTTTAACCCTTGCCAACCCCAGCTCACCAACCATTCCTTCTCCTGTAATAAAAATGTAGTCTGTGAAGACTTGTGGTAATAAACTATGTGCTGATAGAATTAATATGTTGCAGATAATCTCAGTAGACCATCAGTCCTAAGTTCCAAGTTCTTGAGAAAGCACTGAATTCCAAATACCTGTGGCTGCAGAGTAGTCCAAGTATTGTATTTAGGTTTCTGAGAACTATACCATACTTGTATTCCAAGTTGATCAGACTCAGAATTGTTAACAAGTCAGGTCTGGGTTTCTGATAAGAATATTACTTTATTCTTAAGTGATGAAAGTGGAGCTGAGATTACAACACACTCAGTACAGAGAGTATATATATATTTGTACAAGTTTCTGGACTATGGCTAATATAATATACTGGATATATCTTTATTTAGTTATACTATATAGTATATGACTATACATATTATGGAATTTCCAGTGACTTATTGGTATGTAATAAACTATTACATTCTTTACTTCTTTGTCTGAACTCACTCATTCAATTCTGTACTATACTTTAAGTATTCATTAAACTAAAGAGCTATATACTGAACTACTTAAAAGGTTATTTTACTCTATTTATCATTAGTTAGATTTTTTTTTTCTTCTATAGACTGAGGTTCCATTTATTAACTATCTATAATATTGAAGATATTCTTATACCACACTGGTACCTCCTCCCTACTCTACTCTATCTTACACCCTCACTCACTCACTCTCTCATCCCAACCTTCTTGAATACTACCCCCTCACCAACAACCTGTACCCTCCTCTACTCTTATCATAAATGATTGCCACTAATATTCTATGGTGGCCCCCTTAGGGGCTCCACCCCTTCTGCCAACTCAACAAAATATCCACCATCAATACCTCTTACCTTGCCTCCATCTTCTCTCTTATCATCATCCTGCCCTCCTTAAATACTATCTGCTAGTGACTTACCAACCCTATCCAGATTGTAAGAAGCCACTCCAGAGTGAGCCACTCATTACCAACACCCCCCAACATCTGCCTCTTTAGCACCACTTAGTGACCAGTTCCATGGCCACTATAAGCCCCACCCAGACATCTCTCTATTGTCTCTCAGAAGCTATCCAGAATCTCACACTCTCCAAATCAGTATTCTGAAGTCTGCACTCTCTCCTGCCCAACTCTCACACACTCCTTATACTCAAAAATACCTCCCACTACTAAATGTTCTAACCTGAAGTTCAATATAATATTCTGCTACAAAACTCTTCACCAAACCATCCAGAATTTGAGAGGATATTCATTTCTTCATCTCTATCTTCCAGATCTACAATCTTTATTAGTCCCACTCCTCACCAATTGCTATTCTTCAGGCTAGAGATCCTGCTCTAATCTATATTAACTATCCCCTCCAGTCCCTAAATCAAAGTCTATTACTGATAATTTTTCCAGTAACAACCTATGCCACTGCCACATCCCAGGGCCCTGCTACTTAGCCTTGATACAACTCTCTCAGCCAATGCCAATCCTATGTACTCTCTCAACTACCCTCTATCAGAATCCATTATATCAGAGTCTCCTACTTCCATCTCTCCCCCCTTACTATTACTAATAAATCCCCAGATAACTCTCTGAAGATATATCTTATCTTTCATATCTTCTGTAATAGTAGGACCCAACTACTGTCTTTCAGTACTACCACTCTCTTCAGCCACCAAGTACAAAGGCAGTGCAGTCTTTTTGAGAAGTCAATCAGCCCCAGTCCACTCTTTTCCACTAGTATCACTAAAACCTCTCACACAATCTGACTCCTGTAGTCTGCTCAAATCCACTCTCTTGTCAGCTTCATCAGCCTCTTGACTACTTATGCCAGAAAGTCCAAGTGATATGCCAAGTACCACAGCTTCAGCATCTAGTAAATATTCAGTATAGTCACTCTACCTACTAGAGAGATATGCCATCCTCTCCAGCTTCTCAGAGCATCTCCCCATGCACCAACTCTGACCTCTCACTGAGCCTTAGACAGCACTGACCAATATACTAAAAGGAATATTCCCAGATACCATACTTTCTCCTCTGGGGAAACAATAGATCCAATAATATCACCTCTAACTAATCTCCTCTCTAGGCATAGATGAGAGATATATATAATACCAGAAATATTCACTGGTAGATAAGAAATATAAGTATAAATATCAGTAATATATAACAAATATAATGTAACTC
>RQIL01011888.1:0-21161 GCA_003951145.1 Jimgerdemannia lactiflua | reverse complement strand
AAAAAAAAGATCAGCATATAGGTTGTAGAACATGCAAAAGCGTGGTATAGTCATCTCTCGTGACATTCAGTTCAAAGAGAAAGCAAAGGAAATTCGCGTGGAAATTCCTATACCTGTAATTAATCCAATAGTGAGTGGAATTATGCCGACAGTGAATGCAACTACACCAACGATTCCGGCAACAACGGTACAACCTATGTCTACGAGATCAACAGCACAAGTACCTATAAGACCCCCTGAACCGAGAATTACAGAGATTTCGGATAATGAAGAGGACATCTCTCCGAAGGATAAGAAAAAGCACAAATCTGGGATGGATAACGAAGTCCAAGCAGATCTGGGAAGTTACTGGGACCCACCCAAGTCATCTCGTCACAAACAACATTACGTGAACTACGCCTGTGAATGTGCTTACATAGCAATGACCGGTGAGCTGGCACACTATGACAAAGCCATTCATTCGAATGATAAAAAGGAGTGGAAAAAGGCTATGGACGAGGAGTATAATTCACTCATTGAGAACGACACATGGGATTTGGTCCCTCTTCCAGCAAATCGGCAAGCCATAGGATCCCGATGGGTGTATAAGATCAAATGCGATAGCAATGGTGACATAGAATGATACAAGGCCCGATTTGTGGCAAAGGGGTATTCACAAGACTTTGGGGTCAACTATGATGAGACCTTTTCCCCGGTATTTAAGCTTACTTTGCTTAGAATACTTCTTGCGATCGGAGCCAAGTATGACTACGAGATACATCAAATGGATGTTAAGACAGTCTTCCTAAATGGAGATGTGGATACCGAACTATATGTTCTTCAACCACAAGGATACGAACTCTACGACAATGAGAAGGAGTTAGTATGCAGACTACACAAAGGCCTCTATGGTATAAAACAGGCAGCGAGGCTATAGAATCAAAAGATCGATGATTATCTCATAGAAGAGAATGAGTTCAAATGATGCGAAGCAGACTCATGCATATATACTCGTCATACATCCTCAGGAATGGTATATCTGGGAATTTGGGTCGACGATATCATTCTGATTGAGATGACAAGTGAGATCAATGAAGTAAAGGTGGTACTATACAAGAAGTTCAAGATGACAGATTTGGGTGATGCGTCTTTCCTTTTGGGGATATCCATCATATATGACAGGAGCATGCATACTATACACCTAAGCCAAGAAGCCTACATTCAGACAATACTTGAGCAATTTGGCATGAGCGAGTGCAAGCTAGTCGGAACACCGATGGAGACATCTGTGAGATTAAAGAAGTTCAATACACCTGATGACAATGATATTCCCTATCGACAAGTGGTAGGATCCCTTATGTATCTAACGCTCGGGATGAGACCTGACCTATCATATGCAATCAACAAAGTGGCGCAATACACATCATGCTACGACAACTTGCATTGGATAGCAATCAAGTGCATATTCAGGTACATTAAAGGCACAAGGAGCTATATGCTCAATTTGGGTGATAAAGGAGTAAGTGGGAGTACTGTTATGGTAAGCCTTTCCAGTGCATGTGATGCTGATTGGGCTGGAGACTTGGATGACAGAAGGTCTACGACAGGACACTTCTTCTATCTCGATAACGGTGGAGCCATTTCATGGCAAACTCGTAAGCAATCATCAGTGGCAACATCATCTACACAAGCGGAATATCAAGTGTTGTCAATGGCAACGAAGGAGGCCATCTGGCTTTGTGAACTACTAAAGAATCTGGGATTCACTCAAGGATCTATGACTATACGACAGGACAACCAATTCACTATTGCTTTGGCAAAGAACCCTATACATCATATAAGGACCAAGCATATTGCTATACAGTACCATTACATATGAGAATGCATTGAAAAGGAGGCTATATGCCTGCTATATATCCCTATGGAGCAAATGGCAGCAGATTCGTTAATGAAGGCCCTTCCAAAGGCAAAGTTCGATTTTTGTGTGCAAGGAATGGGTATAACGATGAGCAATGAGCAAATAATGGTGAACGACAGGTAAAAATAAATATTACAGCGAAACAATGGGTAGAATGAGTGTTTCAGCAAATATTTGTGATAGGAACCTATAACATTGCTCAGGATTTCCATTTTTCACTACTTCTCTTATCTATTTTTATGCTTATAAGCAGGGAATTTCAACCTTTTTCGGTCATCTAGATAGCATCCCATTGGTAATGTTTTATTTACATTCTTTATCTCGTTGAGCAGGAGTGTTGAGATTACAGGTTACAACTCGATATAGTGCACTCGATATAGATAATTTGTAGTGCAGTAGCATTGGGGTGACATTATCAATAATCGTATAAAAGCATATAACATTGGGTGATCAATAAACATCACTCTTCTCTCTCCATCCTTATATTTCTCCTAAGTTCACAACACTTACTAAACTTAGGTCCTTTCTTGGTCTGGCTGGATACTACTGTTGATTTATTAAGAACTTCTCTAGTATAGTAGAATTCTTGACAAATCTCCTATAAAAGGAACTCCACTCTGACTACTATGTTCTCTACATCTGGGACACCTTCTGTCAACAAGCTTTTCAAGAACTCAAAAACTGTCTGACCCATACACCTGTTCTTCAAAACATAGACCTGAACTTGAAGTTCATAGTTATTACTAATATATCCAACTTTACTATTAGTGCAGTCATCTCTTAAGATGATGGTCAAGAATACAGACCTATTGCCTTCAAGTTAAGGAAATTGTCTCCTGCAGAACAAAAGCTAGCCACTCATGAAAAGGAACTCCTGGCAACCATTCATACCCTCAAGATCTAGCAATACTATCTAGAAGGAGTTAAGTTCAATATGATCACAAATCACATATCCCTTCAGTACATTAACACCCAACCAACTCTTTTCTGTCAACAAGCCAAGTAGAGTCAGTTACTTCAGACCTTCACTCTGAATATCATCTATAAGTCTGGCAAAACCCTAGTTGTATTAGATATACTCTTAAGAAGGCCTAACATCACTACCATTTTATAAGTTACTATGGCACCTGAATTCCTTAACCAGATTAAGATAGCATATGAACAAGACTCTCTGGTTCTATAAAAAGATACTAAGGAATTTAAGAAAAAGTATACTTTCAAAGACAATCTCATATACTATTAAGACAAGATCTACATTTTTGCCAGCTCTGAACTATGATATAACTTCATGAATATTATGACTCTCCACTAGCTGATTATCTTGGAACTGAGAAGACTATTAAGAATATTCAACAAGACTACTACTGGCTCAATATACTCAAGGAAATCAAAAAGTATATTCAAAGCTGTGATCTTTGCTAAAGAAACAAGTCAAGCAATCAAACACTCACTAGTCTTCTACAACTATTGCCAATTCCAACTAAGAAGTTTGAATAAGTCACAATGGACTTCATTGTATAACTCCCATGAATCAAATTAGGCTATGATGCTATCATCATATTCATGGACTGTCTCACCAAGATCACAATATCACTAAGCCAACCACAACTAATACCACTGCTTCTGAAATCATTAGAATCTTCTTTAAGTCTATCTTCTGCCAATATGGACTTTTTCAAGTAATCATCAGTGACTATGACCCCAAATTCACAAGTTACTTCTGGTAAGTACTCTTCAAGGCTCTTGGAACTCAAATCACTATATCTACTGCCTTCTATCCTCAAACTAATGGACAAACTGAGCAAATAAACAGAACACTTGAATAAATGCTCAGAAACTATATGTCTTATGAGCAAGATAATTGGAACTACTATTTGATCTATAATAAGTTTGCCTACAATAATACCATCCAATCATCTACTGATCTTTCTTCTTTTCAGTTACTATATAGTCAAAATCCCAAGATCCCTGCAAGCCTAGTCTCATTCCAGCAATCTAGTTACACACAAGTCCTCACTGCTTAGAATCTTATCAATAAGATGGATTTCCTTCTCAAGATCATTACTATAAATCTACAAAAGGCTCAATAACATCAAGCTAAGTATGTAGACAAGAAATGACAAGATGTCATCTATACTATTAGAGAGATAGTTCTACTCAAAGCCAATAACATTAAGGTCCAATCTCAAGTCAACTACCAGTCAGCCAAATTTCAACCCAAGTATCTTAAACCCTTCAAGATCACCAAACAAGTCTCTACCTACTCTTACTATCTCAGTCTATCAATAACTATTGTGACATGCACAATCGGTGATATCAGAATATGGAATACAAGTGACTGCTAAGATCAGACGACATGATGGCATGACAATTGAATGAATAACCTAATCTGTCAAGTGATTATACCAAAAGGAGCAATAATAACCTGAGCCGAAATGAAGAACATGTTATTTAAAGGACCCAGCCTCCGCCTCAAGAATCAGTACCAAAGAACAAGTACTATACCATGCCACTCACCTGCCGCTCCAACCAGACCTCCCGCCACTCTACTCCTCTGCTAAGTCTCAAGACCATTGTCTTTGATGCCATCAAGAAGGCTATCCGGCACCCAGATGCCTCGGACCATCTGAACTTCTATACCGAAGACCTTGGGCACTTTATCAACTTTCGGTACATAATGACCTAACAGCTCAAAGACACCACTGAGTGGATGACCATCTGGCATGACTATGAAATTGGACACTGCCTTCACAACAAAACTCAAGAAAACGACTAGGAAGATCTCATCACTGAATTGTTAACCACCAGCCAGCTGGTCAAGAGAGCCCTCTGCATCCATCAGATATTCTGCCACATCCCCTGGGCTATAGCACATTTGCAAGGAGTAATCATTAGAAGCCTCACCCGCCTGATAGTTGAAGAAGCCAACTGGGTAGAAGCCGAAGTAGCCAACTATATCGAAAGTAACCACATTGCTGTGGGAAGCTAACAAACTGAACCTACTTTGCCAGATTTCCATATCATCCCTCTCTGATATAACCATCAAGGTCACTTCATGAGCCTCATGGAGATATTTGAAGGACCCCCCATCACTATGAAAGTACTTCCTGGAGCCATCCAAATGACCCATCATCCTGTCAACCTTAATTAACACCATATTATTTGGGAGCCAAATCAAGAGAAAGCTCAAGAAGTCCCTGTCTTTGAAGAGGAGGATCAAGAACTCCAATACTCTACTCCCGAAGCAGCCCTCTCTGATACTGAAACCAACAAATCCTCAGAAGAAAGAGAAGAGGAAGAGCAACAGAGAGTCTATCAGTCCTCTGTCCATATTCAAGCTGTCTAAGGATTGGAGAATGTTGTTGAAGATGATTGGCCACTATTCTACCCCCTCACCTCTTGGCCAGTGCTTCCCTCTTTTGAGGAATGAAATGACAAAGTCACACCCCAGCAAGTGTTTGCCACTGACAAAGGATACTATACTGTTTAAGCATTTTGTCAGCAACCATATCTGTATTCCAGTGTAATCATCCATCACATTGTATGAGCCAATGGCACATCTGTGTCCAGTGTTACCATATCTGTATTCCAGTGTAATCACCTGTTGCATCATGCGAGCCAATGACACATTCATGTCCAGCAGTAAATATTTATCGTGTCATAGCCTACAAACCAATAGCTTAACCATGTAATGTAGCCACACTATAGTTAACCACAGATAGTTAACCAGATAGCAACCATATGTTCAGCATGAGCAAACATGTATAAATACCCCCCCAACTGCAATGAATAAACCTCAGTTAATTGGCTTTTATTGGAATGACAAAGAAGTCTAGTGTAAGATAAACCACCTTAAGTTCAAGTGTAAGAACTTTGGGAAAAGACTCCAAGAGTCAAGGATAACTCTTGTTCAAGACTGCCACCAAGGACCGCCGACTGCTGTTAGGAATTCGCTGCCACAGACCACTGCGAACTTCAAGTCAGTTAGTTAAGAACCACCGCTAAGGAAAGCTACCAGGAAAACCGCCGCCAGTCAAGGAAACTGCCAGGAGACCATCACCAAGATCCCGTCACACATTCGACCCAGCCATGTATTCGGATCCTGTTAACTGCCATTTGGATCCCGAATTCAGTACAAGACCCATGCATTCACTCTGCATTCAAGATTTGAGACCTGTATATTCAAGTGATAAGACCCCGAGACCCAGCCAAGGAACCCAAGGATACCCACCATATAGGATACTAGACTGCCACCCACCAGCCCAAGCAGTTGCCATTCCAATGTTGCCAAAGTTAATCAGTCAGACAGACGAGCAAGCTGTCAACCTCTGTTTTCTTTATCCATACTGCACCATGAACCACTGAGAATTATTGACCAATCGACCAACCATCATGGACCCTCCACTTATATTCAAAATACAAGTCCCCACAAATGATAATTGACCCGCATATTGAACCATTATCTATCCATTATTCACTAAACAATCAAGCCATCTGAGCCATCATTGACCATCAACCTTTTGACAACAATTTGAACAATCTGATCACATGACCACCACTTGTAACCACTGCAAACCCATCTCAATAAATAGTCCACACTTCATCAAGTGGCATATTGAGCCATGCTTGAAGCTTATATTTATACAAAATGCATGCCACATTTTGGGGGCTCAACTGGGAATAGTTTTCTAAAAACTTGACCTTTTGGCTCAAGA
Source organism: Jimgerdemannia lactiflua (assembly GCA_003951145.1). Classification (NCBI taxonomy): domain Eukaryota; kingdom Fungi; phylum Mucoromycota; class Endogonomycetes; order Endogonales; family Endogonaceae; genus Jimgerdemannia; species Jimgerdemannia lactiflua. The sequence continues at coordinate 14,549 of RQIL01011888.1, read as the reverse complement.
ACCCAGTAGCCATCTACATTGGAGACTCCAGGAGAACCCAGCCAGCAACAAGTGCAGAGGCAGCCCTCTTCAGCAGAAAAGAAAGCCCACACCATTGTCAGGATAGCAGTCAAGACATTACTCAAGAATAGTAGCCAGAAGACAGAATCCAAGGATAAAAGCAATCCAGACTACAACTTGACCTCAAGAGAGAGAAGACAACTCAGAGGACAACCAGAATCTCTTCAGCTTCAAGACCTAGAAGAAGGCCTCCCTGAAGAGTATCAGACCTGAATCTATAGGAAGAATTCTGACCAGAGTGACTACATCACCACAGCTGTCAATTGAGCCACCCCTTAAGACCAAGTTTACTTCAAAACATCTGAAGGAGAAGAGAACTATCATCCATACAATCTACAAGATGAGTTCAACCTATACCATCATACCGATAGCAACCCAGACCCCACTACTTCACAGCCACAAGGGGCAGACAAATCCACCATCAGTTATGTCAGTCTACTTGTACTACCAATTGTCCAAACTTCGGTTTCCTGGTCCCTTACTCCCTGCCACTATCCCCAAAAAATAAGGAACAATACTTCTCTTGGAGCCTTAGCATTTGATAGCCCTTACCAGTCAATTAGGAGATCACCACCTTCAAGAGCCTATACTCTGGCTTTAATCAGCAGACTCAGATCCCCTATACCACCAAGACACCATCCTCTACCAGCACTCCCTATACATCGAGCACCTTCACTGAGCCCCTCTCCACAAGGACCTTCAAGGAATACTACCCTCGAACCAGACTCACGAGGATAGTGAAGATGAGCCAGACATAAGTTACCTTCAGAAGTTTCACAGAGCAGACAGTGAAGACATTGAGGAGTTCATTGAAGAAATCGAGGTACAAGCAGCCGCCAAGCAATGAAATGCCCAAAGATAACTCAGAATCATTGAGTCACTCTTGCAAGGCCCAGCCTTGCAGAGATATAACCAAGCTAAGGTTATCAGAGGAGATATTTATAGATAAGAATGCCTTGACCACCTTCAGAATGCCAACCATCCCCAAAGGTGCATCATCTACAAGAACTGGCTCTGCGTGCAGTTCAATGGTCTTGAGCATCAACAAGAAGCACAGGAGGCCTTAACCTACATGACTCAAGTACCCAATGAAACCCCGAAGAGTTTCTACCATCAGATCCAAGTGCAAATAATCAAGGCAAACCTACAGCCTGTGGTCCAACTTGCACTGGCTTCAACTATCTTCCTCAATGGCCTATACCCAGAACTCAGAAGGCAAGTCATTAGGATGGGTTATCAGAGTATTGAGCAGCAAGTTGCTGGAGTGCAGGGATATTGGGAAGCAGACTACAGACCAGCCCAGCTGGATCACTATGAGTCAGCTAGAGCTGAACCCCCAAGACCTCAAGGATCTACCACAGCAGTGCAAGAGAATGCATTCCTCAGAGCCCAGTTGGCCAACTACAAGAACAGGCCCCTGCCTTCAGCTCCAGTCCAATTCAGTCAATCACAACAGCAGCAGCTGCCAAGAGTACAAGAGGACCCCATAACTATGCTCACCAAACAGATGAAGGACTTAGCCATTGCAGTGGTACAGCTGAAGAATCAAGGAGGAAGACAACAAGACTACTATTGTGATAATAGGCCAGACTATTGACAATAAGACAACAGGAGTTCTTCTCAGGCACCACCAGCCACTACTGTAGACTCAGCTACAACTGGCCCCCACATCCCCACCTATTTCTATTGTGGAAATCAAGGTCACATCTAAAGATACTGCCCAAGAAAGCAAGCTACTCAGTCCAATGACAGAAATGTCAATCTCATTCAGATGGATAAAGAGATACAAGAAATGGAAGAAGAAGCAGCCTGGCTTCATGGTCAAGATGATACCTATCCGTACTATGAAGCTTTCCCATCCAAGGTGACTTGGGACACCACCCCTGCACAGACCAGAGGACAAGGAAGACCACCAAGGACCCTGCTTCCCCCGCTACCAGTAACAGTCTCTACAGGCAAGTACCCAAGATATGGCTATTCTTCTTTGGACACTCCTCAGGAAAATGACAAGTGAGTCAGAGGGGACACCCCTGAGCCTGAGGCTGGACCATCAAGAGTATCAAGAACTACCTCCCTGCCTGACCTCGAAGAAGATGAGCACATAAGTGTGGAGTCCTCAGCAGATGAGATACCCACTAGAAATAAGAGACCTCGCCTCCAAGAAACCAAATATTGAAGGAGCAGCAAGCCTCATGTGGCAGCCTCCCTTTGGGACCAAATCTGTCAACAGAATGCAGGCCTCACTATCAAGCAAGTCCTTAAGAATGCCCCAGAAGTTAGGTGAAAATTCCTGAAGGAAGCCAAGAAAGATACCAAGAGACTTCCTGTCCAAGGACCACATATGCAAGAGCCCAGCACTATCCACATGGTGCATGAGAATTGGTGAGGAACATAAATCCACAAGACTTGCAAGTGGAAAGGTGTATAGAGAAAATGCCCAAATTCTTATTGACACCAGAGCAGCAGTCTGTATCATCACTCAAAGGATATTGGAGAGAATCAGTTAGGGAATTGATGAAGGAACCAAAGCAAGAGTCATCATGGCCGACAGATCAGCATCTACCCCCCTCAGACTTGTATGAGATATTCCCATTCAAGTTGGGAAAGCCTGCCTCAATGTACCTCAAGCTGTCATCACCTCCACAACCTCCTATGATCTGATCTTGGGAACAGATTGGATGCACTGAGTTGGTGCCAACATGGATATCAGAAGGCAACTCCTAGTCTTCTCCATCCATGGACAGAAGCACAAGGTACCCATCGAGTCAAGAGGATTATCAAGGAAAGCAAGTTCAGCTCCTGAGACTGAATAGTAAGGATATGGCAACACACCCTCCACTACTGAGGATGAAGATGAGAGTGAAGCAAATTTTCTGCAAGAAATGAGAAGCAACTTCAATGCCCCCAAAGATCAAGATAGTGAGCCAGAAGAACCCTTTGTTGGAGTTATTGACATTGAAGGTCTAGCAGAAAGTATCAACAGAGCCAACAATGAAAGAGCAGCACTCGAGTTTGCAGGACCATCCATGCAACCACCACCCCCACTGATAGAAAACTGAATTTCACAAGCCTTCCACCTAGGCATGTGTGAGCATTTCAAATGCTTTTAATCACCAAGAGATAATTGCAACACTAGCCAAGTCCTGGATCTCAAGAAGGTTCTGATGCCAACAATTATCGATAAAGATCAAATGAAATGAGCACTAGTCTACAGTCGAGCTCAGCCTCCAACCCCAAAGACCTTTAAGAAGACTTATCAAGAATAGCAAAAGGTCCTCTCCTGCCAACCCATGGAGACTCTCACCATCAAAAGGGACAGCAACAGCTCCTATACCATTATCTGAGCCCTTCAAGTCACCCTGCCAACCTATGACAAGTATCGGAAGAGGTATCCAACCAGCAAGGAAGTCAAAGAGCAAAATGAAGGCTTTGTCAAGAAGGGATACTGTGATTGTAGGAAGACCTTCACCTGCTACTGGTGTGAACATCAAAGCATTCACCTTAGTGAAGATGTCCACAGAAGTCAAGTCAAGAGAAAAGATCCTACCCTACAAGAACCTAAAATTTGTTGGGCCTGTCAGAAGTGTAAGGAGATCAATCATAAAGGAAACTGCAAAGTCAAGGATAAGACCACCATTTGGGACCTATCTTTGGAAGTCCTTGCCATCATCTGCTGGTACTGCCGTCCACATTAAGGTGAACAAAGAGTCAATCTCACCTTCACTCTCATGGAAGCCTTGGACTCCCTTGGAAAGACTAGGTTCAACTATACAAGAAATCCAAAGACAGGAGCACATTGGCCATTTTTCAAGCCAAAATGAATGGAGTTCTCATCTGCAATCGTAGTCACTGGAATACTATTTCTCAAAACCCACCTGGTTGTTCAAGTCAAGTTACTCTCACCATGGGCACAGCCTCCCCATGCACAAACAGAAGGATTGGTCGGATATGACCTCTATCTCCCATATCAATAATTCAACCTAGAAGTACCAAGACCATCAATCTCCAAATCACACTTGCAATACCACCAGGACTCTATGGTCAACTAGCATCAAGATCATCATTGGTAGCTGAAGGTATTACCGTTGAAGGAGGAGTTATTGACCAAGACTACCAAGGATCTCTAAAGATCATTGTTCATAACCATGGAAGGAATCACTGATGCTTCAACCCCCTGAAGGTCATCTGTCAGATTCTTTTCCTTAAGACCTCACAGCCTACTATTCAAGAGATAAAGCAGCTGGACAGTACCGAGAGAGGACAAAGAGGATTCAGAAGTATCAATAGGGACCTGCAGGCACTACTGGTCAAGGTCTATATAGCAAAAGTTACCCAGTTCAGGCAAATGAGACCCCATATCTGCCGCCCCATTTGAGCCAGAGAAGATATCATCTTGCAGTCATATCAGCAACAAGGCCTTGATGTGCACCTTCCAATGGAAGCTGACAACTTGATTTTCGAACCATTGATGGAGCTTTGAGAGAAGTATCACCTGCTCTTGGCCAAGGAACAAATTCATGACTGTATGTCGCCAATCCACATCTCTATCAGAAATATGGGTTTCAAGGTGATCACCATCCCCAAAGGAACAACACTGGGATATTTCGAACCACTGATAGATACCTATGAAGAAGAAGTCTATAAGTTATTGGAAAATGGCAAGCCCTCTCCGGTGAGACTGATGGTACCAGGGAGGAAGACTCAGCGAGCTCAGCAATCAAAGCCATTGACATTGAGACAACTCTAACCAAGGACCAGCAATAATAGATACAGGAGTTGATAGAAGAGTACAAGGATATATTTACCACCACATACAATAACTTCCCACCATACCAATATGGAGAGCACCCTATACATACTAGAGACGTGAAACCAATCTGACAACACCCCTACCAAACACCACACCACCTGATCAAATTCGAACAACAATACATAGATGAAATGCTATGAAATGGAGTTATCAGACCCTCATTGAGCCCCTGGGCTTCACCAGTGATTATTGTATCAAAGAAAGGAGGATAGAGACAAGTCATGGACTTCAGAAAACTCAATAAGGTCACTATAGAAGATGCTTACCCTCTGCCAAGAATCAATGACCTCCTCAATGCTCTCAGAAAAGCCAAGTACATGACCACCACCAACCAGTTCCAAGGATTCCAAGTGATCTCCATTACCAAGGAAGATATCTGCAAGACAGCCTTCATCACCAGACGAGGAGAGTACAAATACCTTTGAATGCCATTTGGACTCTGTAACACCCCAGCCTCATTCTAATGAATGATGAACCATGTCTACCAGGATCTTATTGGAAGAAATGTACTAGTCTACATAGATGATGTAACCATCTACTCAGAGACATTTGAGCAGCATTTGCAAGACTTCTGCAAAGTGTTTGATACCACCCAAAGCTCAGGACTCAGACTCAATGCCAAGAAGTACTTCTTTGGAAAATATCAAGTCAAATATCTGGGATATGTTGTCTCAGCTCAAGGCACACACGCTGACCCCTGCAAGGTGGAGAAAGTCAAGAACTACCTGACCCCCACCTCAGCCAAAGAGACCCTATCCTTCCTTATGTTAGCATCTTACTATCGGCAATTCATCCTAAGTTTCTCAGACAAAGCAGTATCTCTCAGAGATATCTCCAAGAAAGACCAGCCATTCTACTAGAAAGAAGATCAGCAAAAGTCTTTTGATCTACTCAAGAAGGCCCTCACCGAAACCCCAGTCCTGGTGCGACCAGATTTCAACAAACTCTTTATCCTGGCAACCGATGCCTCAGCCCTAGGACTTGGATCAATTCTGTCACAGCAAGATGACCACAAGAGAGAGAATATTGTCAAATATGCTAGCAAGGCCACAAATGAATCACAGGCAAACTATGGAGCCACCAAGTTGGAATGCCTAGCAGTAGTATGGACAGTAGACCATTTCTGCCACTATTTCTTAGGAAAGAGATTTGCCCTCATCACAGACCATCAAGCCCTACAATGGTTGTTCAAGAAACCAGAGCCCTCAGGAATATTTGCAAGATGGATCATATCCTTACATGAATACCAGTTCACTCTTGTCTACAAGAAAGGTGCCAAGAATTCCAATATCAATACTCTGTCAAGAATCCCCTGAACTCAACAAGAAGGAAAGGAGCCCACATGAGAGAAGGCTACTTCCTACTCATCCAAATGAATCAAGATCTATGCCTTGCCCTCATCTGGAGCCTGCACCATAGGAGTTTCAAGAAAGGAATTCAGCCTGCCCACAAGCTGTTTATCCAAAGGAACCTCAAGAAATTTCAAGAAGGCAATGACAAACTTTGGAGAGTAGAAGGAGACCGATACACCCGAGTTCCAAGAGAAGATGAAGTACCAAAAATCCTGACAACAAATCATGACCAGAATGTACATCGAGAAATTGGCACTACTATTGTAAGAATCAAGAAGTGGTACTAGTGGCCAAAGATGAAAAAACAAATTTTAGTACATATCCAACAATGTGATACCTGCCAAAGATACCGATAGAAACCCACCGACCAAGCACCATTAATGCCAATTGCAGCACCAGCCAGAGCCTTTCAAAGACTAGAAATAGACATCATTGGACTCCTGCCAGTAACCAGCCGAGGAAGATGCTACATTCTCACCATTGAAGACCACCTGACAAAATGGCCAGAAGCCTTTGCCATTGAAACTGCTGATGCCCAGACAATCATCAGAAGCCTTTGCCATTGAAACTGCCAATGCCCAGACAATCACCAGAATTCTGTATGATGAAGTCTTTAGCTGCCATAATGCCCCCAAAGAAATTGTCACAGACCAAGGCTGCAAGTTTGTCAATAAAGCCATAACGACCTTCGTAAGCAGCTTCAAAATCAAGCTAGGACCAATAATAGCTTACTATCTCCAGATGAATGAACTTACAGAACGAATGAACCAGACCATCAAGCGAGGTCTCAGTAGGACCAGGGATCAACTAAACTGAGACATCTACCTGCCAGCAATCTTATTCAGCATCTGCACATCCAAGGCCACCACCACTCAGCAGACCCCTTTCTATCTGGTGTACAGCTAAGAAGCACAAGATCCTGCTGAACCAGTCCAGCCAGATTTGACAAGACGAGTTACAGAAGAGATTACCTGGTTACATAAAGTATGCCAACAAGTATGAGGATTTATCGCCAAAGCACAGGAATGACAAAAGAAGTACTATGACCGCAAGGCCAATTTGGACCCCCTGCTTATCGGACAGCAAGTTCTGGTATACTGCACCATCATAGAAGGAAACTGGAGTGCCAAGCTTGAACCAAAATGGGAAGGACCATATCTCATTCACCAAGTTTTCATGAACCACACCTATCAACTCAAGACCCTGGATGGAGTTATTCTCAAGACCAAGATACACTGCAACTATATAAGGCTCTACTACTCAAGGGAAGCAAAACACATTTGAATAACCTCCCTCACTTCATCTGTGTCATCTCTGATGAAGAATGACAGATACTTCAGCTGAACCCAAGAAGTTGATTGCATCAGTTCACTTCTCAAGTCCATCGGCATAACAGATGTCACTACTAGAAATTGTCTCGGATTACAGGAAAAACTATTTCCGAGAGGTTCAAACCCCCAGCCATGACTATGAGAGCCCTCGCCCTAGACAAGGATGGCCAGTCCTTGCAAATACACCAATATTCTGTTCATCTCTAGAGTTAAGATCACCCAACTCTGTGTAACCCTCACTGCCGAGAATGGCTCTAATTTTGCAAGGAGCAGATGTGGTGTACACAATCAGTAATATCAGAATATGGAATACAAGTGACTGCTAAGATCAGACAACATGATGGTGTAATAATCAAATAAATAATCTAATCTGTCAAGTAATCATACCAAAAGGAGCAATAATAACCCAAGCTGAAATGAAGAACACATTATTTAAAGGACCCAGCCTCTGCCTCAAGAATTGGTACCAAAGAATAAGTACTATACCATGTCATCCACCTGCTGCTTCAACCAGACCTCCTGCTGCTCTACTCCTCTGCCAAGTCTCAAGACTATTATCTTTGATGCCACCAAGAAGGCTATCTGGCATCCAGATATCTTGGATTATCTGAACTTCTATACCAAAGATCTTGGGCACTTTATTAACTATCAGTACATAATGACCCAACAGCTCAAAGATACTATTGAGCAGATGACCCTCTGGCATGACTATGAAATCAGACACTGCCTTCACAATAAAACTCAAGAAAATGAACAGGAAGACCTTATCACCGAATTGTTAACCACCAGCTGGCTGGTCAAGAGAGCCCTCCGCATCCATCAGATATTCCGCCACGTCCCCTGGGCTATAGCACATTTGCAAGGAGTAACCATTAGAAGCCTCACCCACCTGACAGTTGAAGAAGCCAACTGAGTAGAAGCCGAAGTAGCCAACTATATCGGAAATAACTGCATCGCTGTGGGAAACCAACAAACTGAACCTACTTTGCCAGGTTTCCACACCACCCCTCTCCAAGATAACTATCAAGGTCACCTCATGAGCCTTACAGAGATATTTGAAGGACCCCCCATCACTATGGGAGTACCTCCCTGGAGCCACCCAAATGACCCATCATCCTGTCAGCCTTAATTCACACCATATCATTTGGGAGCAGAATCAAGAGAAAGCTTAAGAAGTCTCTGTCTTTGAAGAGGAGGATCAAGAACTCCAATACCCTACTCCTGAAGCAACTCTCTCTGATACTGAAACTGACAAATTCTCAGAAGAAGGAGAAGAGAAAGAGCAACAGAGATTCTATCAGTCCTCTGTCTGCATTCAAGCTGTCTAAGGATTGGAGAATGTTGTTGAAGATGATTGGCCACTATTCTACCCCCTCACCTCTTGGCCAGCGCTTCCCCTTTTTGAGAAACAAAATGATGAAGTCACACCCCAGCAAGTGTTTGCTGCTGACGAAGGGTACTATACTGTTTAAGCATTTTGTCAGCAACCATATCTGTATTCCAGTGTAATCACCCATTACATGTGCAAGCCAATGGCGCATCTGTGTCCAGCATTACTATATCCATATTCCAGTATAATAACCTGTTGCATCATGCAAGCCAATAATGCATCTGAGTCCAGCAGTAAATATTTGTCACATTGCAGCCTACAAACCAATAGCTTAACTATGTAATGTAGCCACACTATAGTTAACTACAGATAGCCAACCAGATAGCAACCATATGTTCAGCATGAGTGAACATATATAAATACCCCCCCAACTATAGTGAATAAACCTCAGTTAATTAACTTTTATCTGAATAACAAAGAAGTCTAGTGTAAGATAAACCAACTTAAGTTCAAGTGTAAGAACTTTGGGAAAAGACTCCAAGAGCCAAGGATAACTCTTGTTCAAGACCACCGCCAAGGACTACTGACTGCTATTAGGATTTCGCCACCATGGACCACCATGAACTTCAAGTCAGTTAGTTAAGAACTGCTGCTAAGAAAAGCCGCCAGGAAAACCGCTGCCAGTCAAGGAAACCACCAGGAGACCATCACTGAGATCCCATCATGCATTTGATCCAGCTGTGCATTCAGATCTCGTTAACTATCATTTGGATCCCAAATTCAGTACAAGACCCATGCATTCACCCTGCATTCAAGATTCAAGACCCATATATTCACATGATAAGACCCCAAGACCCAGCCAAGGAACCCACCATATAGGATACTAGACTGCCACCTGCCAGCCTGAGCAGTTGCCATTCCAATGTTGCCAAAGTTAACCAGTCAGACAGATGAGCAAGCTGTCAACCTCTATTTTCTTTACCTATACTGTGCCACGAACTGCCAAGAATTATCGACTGATCAACCAACCATTATGGACTCTCTGCTTATATTCAAGATACAAGTCCCTACAAATAATAATCGACCTACATATTGAACCATCATCCATCTATTATCCACTAAACAACTGAGCCATCTGAGCTGTCATTGACTACTGACCTTTTGATGACAATTCGAACAATCTGATCATGTGACCACCACTCGTAACTGCCACAAACCCATCTCAATATATAGTTCATGCTTCATTAAGTGGCACATTGAGCCATGCTTGAAGCTTATAGTTATACAAAATGCACACCACACTATGTATATATATCTAGTATTTCATATGTTATAACTCAAGGCCTGGAACCAGTCACCCCCTTACTCTGGCTGAATTCTGATGCCCTTAGCACCAGTTATGATTGAAGATTACATTGAGTATAAAGTCAAGAAAATCTTAGACAAATGAGTCTGATACTATTATACAGAATACCTAGTCAAGTGGATGGGCTATCCTAAATACAAAACCTGTTGCCAATCTCAAGAACTCCTAAGACCTCATTCAAGAGTTTGAGTAAAAAGAAACTCATTGACTGTCCATAAGATTCTCCTCTTAGATAGTAGTTGACATACTGTACTAATTAGATACATTATATATTGGGGCGCTCTAAGGAATATAGCATCAGCAATAAGATTCACAGAAGAACTCTGCAAAGCCTGCAACCAATAAGATTTAAACCAGTTCTCATTCAATCAAGATGATATTTTGGCCCTTGTCTTATATAAGGATGGTCAGTCCTTATCAATAAGCCAATATATTTTATTTATATTTTCTTTTGGTTTTATTTTCTTATGTTATCTTCTGAATTCAATAAGGACATTGATTCTTAAGAAAGGGGAGATATAATATTTTAGTATAGTTTACCTCTTTTTTTTGTCTTTTCTAGTATCTTTTATAATCTTCCAGTATCTTCCAAATGCTCAGATATCCTTTCTTGGTACCAAGCCTTAGCTAGAATATTCTAGTTACTACTATTCCAGTTTTAGCTAGTCATAGAACTTCACAGAACATTGTGAAACTTTATTTATCATCTTTTCTGAGAACTTTCCTCTTGACATTTCCATTGATTTCTTAGATCCTTCCAGATCCTTCCTTTAGATCTTGTATAAATATTCTCTCTATTCTTATGAATAAAGCTCAGAATATTTTCTCCCAGAAACCATAAGATCTTCTAGAACTCTGAGTAACTCTTCAAGCTACTTTAAACTTCTAGAATTAAGTTGCTTCCTTACTCAGAAACTAGAACCATTATAGTCTTGAAGAGTACTTGCTAGAAATGACTTATAAATTTGGGGTCATGGTTGCTGACAATTACTCAAGGGAGTCTATATTGGCAGAAGATAGTCTTAAAGAAGATTCTTATAATTTCAGGAGCAGTGGCATTGGTTGTGGTTGGTTTGATAATTATAATCTTAGTAAGATAGTCCACAAATATGACATTGACATTATAGCCTGATTTTGTTTATAGAAGTTGTACAATGAAGTCCATTGTGACTTGCTTAAACTTCTTAATCAGAATTGGCAATAGCTATAGAAGACCAGTAGATATTTGATTGCTGGACTTATTTCTTTGGTAAAGATTATACTCTTTGATTTCCTTGAGCATATTTGGCCAGTAGTAGTCTTATTGAATATTCTTGATGATCTTCTCAGTTCCATGATGACTAACTAGTGGGAAGTCATGATGTTTATAAAGGATCTTGTATTATAGTTCAGAGTTAACAAAAATGTAGATCTTGTCTTGAGATTATTCTTAAGGGTATACTTTTTCTTAAATTTCTTAGTATTCTTTTGTAGAACTAGAGATTTTTGTTCATATACTATTTTGATCTAGTTAAGGAATTCAGATACTATAGTGACTTGTAAAATGGTAGCAAGGTCAAGTTTTTTTGAGAGCATATCTAGTACAATTAGAGTTTTATCAGACTTATAAATAATATTCAGAGTAAAGGTTTGAAGCAACTGACTCTACTTGATTTATTAATAAGAAAGAGTTGGTTGGATATTGATATACTGAAAAGACCTATGATCTGTAATTATATTGAACTCAACTTCTTCTAGATAGTATTATCTGATCTTAAGGATATATATGATTGCCAGAAGTTTCTTTTCATAAGTAACTAACTTTTGTTCAGCAGGAGATAATTTTCTTGACTTGAAGATAATAGGTCTATATTCTTGATTATTATTTTGAGAGATGACTACACTAATAGTGAAGTTGGATATATTAGTAGTAACAGTGAACTTCAAGTTCAGGTTCATATTTCTAAGAATAGATATATGAAAAGCTTGTTGATAGAAGGTATCCCAGGTATAAGGAACATTGTGATCAGAGTTGAGTTCCTTTTATAGAAGATTTATTAATAATTCAGTTATTCTAAAGAAATTCTTGATAAATCAATAATAGTATCTAGTCAGACCCTGAAAGAACTTAAGTTCAATGAGATTTGCTGGTATAGGCCACTATTTGATAGCTTGTATTTTCCTTGAGTCTACTTGAATTCCTTTGACTGATACCATGTATCCAAGATATTTGACTTAATTTTTGAAGTATTCACATTTCTTAAGCTTTATATATAGCTTGTATTCTTAGAGAATCTTGAAGACTTATTTAATGTACTTGAGATATTCTTCTTCAGTACTACTGAAGATCAGGATGTCATCAATATACACAAGTACAAAGATATATAGTTGGTCCTTGAAAATGGTTTATATGAGATCTTAAAAGGATGCTAGTGCATTAGTGAGACCAAAGGCCATAACTAGGAATTTATAGAGTCCAAAGGGTGTCATAAAGACAGTCTTGAGTATGTCTTCTGGCTTGATTCAAATTTGGTAATATTTAGAAGTGAGGTCAATCTTTGAGAAGTACTTTGTATTCTTAAAAGCATTAAAGATTTGATAGTAAATAGTAGTTCTTAACTATAATCTTATTGAGTACTCGGTAGTCTATGCACATTTATAAGATATTATCTTTTTTCTTAACAAATAGGACTGAGAAGCCAAAGGATAACTTACTTGGCTAAATACTCCTTGCTTAATAAGTTTATTGAATATCCTTAACTGCTTCTATATATTTCAAGTAGTGATATATAATATATCTTCTTCTTGAGTATAGCTATATCAGATACATAATCATGGGCTCTTGATGGTGGTAGACTAGGTAGTTTGTCTAGGAAGACATCTTTGTACTTGTTCATTAGTAGTTTGATACTTTTACTAATTGATAGCTTCTTATTTTCTTTCTTAGATCAGATCAGTACAATAAAGGCATATGTAGCTTTTTTGAGGGCCTTTTTAAACTGAATTGCAGAAAGAGTAGCAATCTGAGTTCTCATCTAAGTCTTGTCTAGCATGATGGTAATATTGGCTCTATCTTGAATTAAGGTGACTTTATTCTCAGTCCAATCAATCTGTGGATCATATCATATAAGCCAGAGTTTATCTACAATTAGATTATGATCTCTTAGAGATGCCACTTCAAAATCTAAATATTTCTAGTATTCTGAATCTTGAGAGGAAGTTTAGTAGCAATTGAGTTAATTGGCAGAGTAGTGCTATCAGTAGTAATAACTCTACCATTCTTGCTGGCTGATTTGATAAGAATCTTGAGTTTGTCAATAAGGTTCTTATTGATGAAGTTTCCAACAGCTCTACTGTCTGTAAGGATATCTAGTTTTTGTCCTTTGACTAGATCCTTAAAGATAAGCATTGAGTTGATTTAGTTCTTAGCTATATTAGTAACTTAGTCAGTATTGCCAAAGCCTTTTTGATCTTACTTAGTTAGAGACAACTTGGTGACTTCCTTTATGATAAACAGAGTGGCTTGCTTCAGAATGAGCTGTGCAATCTTATTACCTTCATTGATGGTGTATGGCTAGTTCTTGTGATTAACTAGCAGGACTTATATTTTTCCTTGAAAGTTAGAATCAATGACTCTAGTACTAACATCCAGTGAGTGCTTAATACTGAGACCAGATCTTAATGCAATTTTTATATGATATTCTTTGGGTATTTTGACTGCAAGACCAGTTAGAATGAGTTTTCTTTCATGAACAGGAATAGTGACTTGTTATACAGATTAAAGATTTAAACCAATGACTCTTTCTGACTATGGTTGAGGAATCTGAGCCTTAGAGTTGACTCATATGAAATTGAGTACAACTTCTTATTTAACTGATTGATCTTAAGTATCTTTTAACAGAACTAGAATCCTCTTGGGTTCAGTAGTTTTCTTGGGATATTTAATAGCAATGTGGCCAGACTGATAGCAAAAGAAGTAGGGTCCAGCCTTCTTAAGATGCTCCTTTTTCTTAGGCATAAGTTTGCTCTTCTTGTTCTTATTAATGGTATCTAAGTCTATAAGACCAGGTCCAATAGTTCTGACTTTGGTTTCCTTTCTTCTATAGTTATTGTTGAATAGGGTTTTTTTTTGCTCAAAGTGGTGACCATAGGTAATAATATCAAATCTATCAGCAATTTTCATTACAGTATCTAGGTCCTTGGGTTCTTTAAGTTTAACATGAATTTAGGTTTGTCCTTTTAGATCTCAGATATACTTGTCAACCTTCTTGTCTTCAGTGATATGAGATAGCTTCAATAAAATAAATAGGAATTATATATT
>RQIL01011887.1:0-11379 GCA_003951145.1 Jimgerdemannia lactiflua | reverse complement strand
CAAAAAAAAAAAAAAAAACAGTTCAACCCTGGCCCTATGAACACATGCCCTCTGTTGCTTGCCCGACCCTCACATGGGGATATCGTTCGAACGCCTTGAGGGCCTTGTACGGCACGATACAGTTATAGATGTATGTCTCTTTCTTGGCGGTGATTTCCTTGCCTATAATGTGACGGGAAAGTGAGTCGGAGAAATTAGAGGCAGCAGGAAAATCAAGGTGCGAGAAGCGTTCCACACTGCTTGTTCATCCACACAAATCAACCATAGCCATGACTCCTTTCTTCTATGAACATTACTCCTGGACTGCCAAACCATCGACTTACCTACAGTCACCTCTTCTCACCCCCAAAAATTAAAACACGTACCCAAGAATGCATTTCCAGCGATGGTGCTCTGGCACCTGATAGGGTTGCTCGGACCAGGCACGGGGTGGGGAGATAGGAGGTAATGCAGGTCTTGATGGCATACATATTGTGATGATGCCTTTGAACCTGGTGAAATCAGAATCTAAAGACTGCTATTACTTTGCAAGCTACCAAGTGCAAGTCATGACTCACCCATGACTCATCTTGATCATAAGATGATCTTCATCAGAAACTCATAATGACTCATAATGACCCCAGTGGTATACTACTGACAATCAGGTGACCCTACCCCCAGACCAAAGGAGAAGACCTTCAAGAATATAAAAGAGAGCATCAAGAAGAGGTACAATAGCATCTACAACCAAGAAGACTTATCATAAACAAATGCCTGCCATCACCCACTAAACAGCAAGATCAAGAAGTCATCTTGGGCCATTAGTTCAAGAATAGATGTTCAATGACATCAGAAGGGCCATGAGACTGCACACTAGAAGAATCCCCAGTCTGAACCTCTAACAAGGGACCCCTATCACTACACTCTGAACTGCTGTAAAATGAAAATAAGAATCTCAATGGCCACTCAATGCCTACTTATGTAGCAGGAGTATAAGATGGGACACCACCTCTGCCAAGAATTCCTAGAGGCCAGCCATCAAGAAATTGCAGATACTATATGTATGGATAGGCATAAGCAGCAATTGGCCAGAAAAGTCCATTAAATCTTCAGACATACTCTCTGGGCTATTCCAAATCTACAGTATATCAAGACCTTCAGATATTCAAGAGCTGTCAAGCCACCATGTAACATTTTAGTATAGTTTATTTCTTTTTCTTTGTCTTTCTAGTACTTTCCATAACCTTCCAGTATCTTCTGAATGATTAGAAATCATCTCTTGGCACTAAGCCACAGCTAGAACATTCTTATCAATTCCATTCCAGTCTTAGCTAGTCACAGAACTTCATGGAACATTGCAGATCTTTATTTGTTATCATTGCTGAGAAACTCCTTCTTGGTATTTCCATTGATTACTCAGATCCTTCCAGATCCTTCTTTCATATCTTGTATAAATATCCTCTCTGTTTTCTTGAATAAAGCTCAGAATATTTTCTCCCAGAATCCACAAGATCTTCCTGAACTCTTAATAACTCTTTGAGCTATTTTGAGTACTTAGAAATAAGTCGCTTTCTTATTTAAGAAACCAGAACCATTACACTTGGTAGCAGCAATTAAGTTATACCTTGCCTAAACAAGAAACCTTTCAAGAACTAGTCAAACACCATGTCCATGGACCCCAATGCCAATGCCTGGGACAACAACACCTACAGCACCCCTTACAGCAATTATGTTCCACAGAATGCTCCTCACATTCAGCAAGAAGAAGAGGACAAAATTCCAAATCAGTCATCTGGGACTCTAGAAAGCCTGCTGCACACTGCACTGGCCCAAATTTCTCAACTTCAAGAATGTCTAAACCAGAAGGAGGGCAAAGCTCCTGCATAGTCTATATCTATACCTATAATGGTATCTCCAACCACAGTCACCATTAAGCCTCAGAAGCCTGATATCTTTGATGGCCAAAGAGGAGGACTGTCTACCGACACTTGGCTTTTCCAATTGGAGCAGTATGGAGAACTGATCAACTTGGAAGATGCAGTATTAGTCCAATTTGCTGCTACACTCCTCTGAGGGAATGCTGCAATCTGGTGGCGAAATCATGTCCAGAATACAAGATTCTCTGGCCGAATCAAGGTCTGGGGTGAATTCTCAGATGCTATCAAGGGCCAATTCAAACCTGTCAACAGCACCAAGGTCGCGTGAGACCACCTGGCAAATGTCAAACAACTCAAGTCTGTGCAAGCATACAATGCACAATTCCTGTCTATCCTACTGGAGCTACCTTATGTCACTGAAGACGAAAAGGTCGACAAGTACATCTGAGGTCTCAAGGGACAAACCTGAGTTTGTGTTGAACTAGAAGAACCCAAAGATCTAGACACTGCAATGAAAATTGCTGATAGGTTTGATGTCATTACCTATGGCAACTGCTTCAAGCAGAAGAGACCACTATTCAACAACAACCCCAGAAGGGAGAAAACCAAAGTCAGAACTATTGGACCTGCCCCCATGGATCTAGACACCATCGACAAGAATAAGAAGAACAAGCTTACACCTGAGGAAAAGGAGTGCCTTAAGAAGGCTGGAGCCTGCTTCTTTTGCCGACAGCCTGGCCACATTGCTCCAAAATGTCCCAAGAAGACTACTGAACCCAAGAGGATCCTGGTCCTGTCCAAAGATACCCAAGGCCATCAAGTCAAACAAGAAGTGGTACTCAATTTCATGCGAGTCAATCCTAAGACCCAGATTCCTCAAGCACAGTCAGAAGGAGCCATTGGTTTAGACCTTCAATCTGTCCAACAAGTCACTATTCCTGCTCATGAAAGAAGACTCATTCCAATTGGCCTTGCAGTCGAAATACCCAAGGAATATTATACAAGAATTGCACCAAGATCTGGCCTTAGTGTCAAGCACTCACTGGATATTGGTGCTGGAGTCATTGACCCTGACTTCCAAGAAGAAATGTAAGTTCTACTAGTCAACCACAAGGACCAACCTTACACTATCAATGAAGGTGACAGAATTGCCCAGCTTATCCTAGAGCAAGCCACTCTACCTGCCATCAAGGAAGTCACTAAGTTATCCTCAACCAAGTGAGATCAGAAAGGCTTTGGCAGCACTAATTAAGTTGCTAGCATAGCCGAGAACCGAGCCAACTCAATGCTCATCTTCAAAGATCTAATCAAAGGTCAAGAACTAGATGTCCTCATAGACAGCGGAGCTGTTGGAAATTTCATCAACAAGAACCTCATTGACAAGCTCAAGATTCTCACCAAGCCAGCCGGCAAGAATGGTGGAGTTGTTACTACTGATGGCACCACTCTACCAATCGACTCAATTGCCGCTAAACTTCCCCTAAAGATTCAGAAGTACTGGGAATGTTTAGATTTTGAAGTGGCACCCCTAGGAGATCATGACCTGATCTTAGGCAAACTCTGGCTTATATGACACAACTCACACATTGATTGGACCAAGAATGAAGTCACCCTGATTCAAGATGCAGCCAACATTACGATCAAGCCAGACAAGACTCAGATGAAAACTCCAATTGCCACCCTTTTGGCAATCCAGTTCAAAAAGGTCCTCAAGAAAGCTACCTGTGCCTTTGTTGCACTGATCCAACCTAAGAAAGAAGACAAGAAGCTATCAATCAGCAAAAGTGTCAAGTTACTGCTGAATAAGTACAAGGATGTTTTCCTGAACAAACTACCTGGTCTACCACCTTCAAGAGACCATGACCACGAAATTAAGTTGGTACCTGATGTGGCCATACCCAAGAAGAAGATATACTGCATGTCACCACTTGAAATTGAAGCAGTCAAGAAGGAACTCAATGAACTCATCGAGCAAGGAGCCATTCAGCCAAGCAAGTCACCCTTTGGCTCCCCAGTCCTATTTGTCAAGAAGAACGATGATACCTTGCGAATGTGCATAGACTACCGCACACTCAACAAGATTACTGTCAAGAATCACTACCCACTGCCACTCATTGACCAAATCTTTGATACTCTCAAGAATGCCAAACACTTCACCAAGATTGACCTGACCTCTGGGTATCACCAAATTCGCATCAAACCAGAAGACATACCCAAGATTGCATTCATGACACCATTTGGACTATACGAATTTCTAGTCATGGCCTTTGGTCTCACCAATGCACCAGCAACCTTTCAAGACCTCATGCAGACTGTCTTCAAGGATCAGCTCTATATCTTTGTACTCATGTACATTGATGACATCCTGATCTTCAGTGGTACTGAAGAAGAACATCTCAAACACCTTGAACAAGTCCTCAAGATCCTCTGTGAATACAAGCTTTATGCAAAGCTCAAGAAGTATGAGTTCTTCAAGGATCAAGTTGAATACCTTGGACACATTATATCAGCCAAAGGAATTCAAGTTGACCCAAGGAAAATACAAGCCATTGAACAGTGGTCTGTACCAGCAAGTCTCACCAAACTTAGGTCCTTCCTTGGTCTGACTGGATACTACCATTGATTTGTCAAGAACTTCTCTGGCATAGCAGAATCTTTGACAAACCTCCTGCAAAAGGAACCAAACTCTGACCACTATGTTCCCTACATCTGAAACACCTTTTGTCAACAAGCTTTTCAAGAACTCAAGAACCACCTGACCCATGCATTTGTCCTTAGAAACATGGACCTGAATCTGAAATTCACTGTTACTACTGATGCGTCCAACTTCGCAATTGGTGTGGTTATCTCTCAAGATGAAGGTCAAGGACACAGACCCATTGCCTTTGAGTCAAGGAAATTATCTCCTGCAGAACAAAAGCTAGCCACCCATGAAAAGGAACTTCTGGCAATCATTCATACCCTCAAGACCTAGTGATACTACCTAGAAGGAGTTGAGTTCGACATGATCACAGATCACAGGTCCCTTCAGTACATCAACACCCAACCAACTCTTTCCCATCAACAAGCCAAGTGGAGTCAGTTACTCCAGACCTTCACTCTGAACATCATCTACAAGCCTGGCAAAACCCTGGTTGTACTAGATGTGCTCTCAAGAAAGCCTGACCTTATCGCTATTTTACAAGTCACCATGGCACCTGAATTCCTTAACCAGATCAAGACGGCATACAAATACGACTCTCTGGTTCTATAAAAGGACACTAAGGAATTCAAAGAAAAGTACACCTTCAAGGACAACCTTGTATACTATCAAGACAAGGTCTATATTCCTGCCAACCCTGAACTACAGTACAAGATTCTTCATGAACATTATGACTCCCCACTAGCTGGACACCTTGGAACTGAGAAGACCATCAAGAACATTCAATGAGACTACTACTGGCCCAACATACTTAAGGAAATCAAGGAGTATGTTCCAAGCTGCAATCTTTGCCAAGCAATCAAATGCCTGCTGGTCTTCTACAACCCTTGCCAATTCTGACCAAGAAGTTCGAGCAAGTCACAATGGACTTCATTGTACAACTCCCATGAACCAAATCAGGCTATGATGCCATTGTTGTATTTGTGGACCATCTGACCAAGATCACAATCGCTGAGCCAACCACAACCAATGCCACTGCCCCTGAAATTGCTAGAATCTTCTTCAAGTCTATCTTCCGCCAATATGGACTTCCTTGAGTAATTGTCAGCAACCATGACCCCAAATTCACAAGTCACTTATGGCAAGCACTCTTCAAGACTCTTGGAACTCAAATCACTATGTCCACTGCCTTCCACCCTTAAACTGATGGACAAACTGAGTGAATGAATAGAACAATTGAACAAATATATGTGTCTTATGAGCAAGATGATTGAGACCACTACCTGACCTATGCCGAGTTCGCCTACAACAACACAGTCCAATCATCTACTGGTCTTTCCCCTTTTCAGTTACTACATAGTCAAAACCCTGAGACCCCTGTAAGTCTAGTCTCATTCCAGCAATCCAGTTACACACAAGTCCCCACCACCCAGAACCTTATCAACAAAATGGATTCTCTTCTCAAGATCACAAGTGTGAATCTGCAAAAGGCTCAACAGCATCAAGCTAAGTATGCAGATAAGAAACATCATGATGTCAACTACACTACTGGAGATATAGTTCTACTCAAAGCCAACAATATCAAGGTTCAATCTCAAGTCAACCGCCAGTCAGCCAAATTCCAACCCAAGTACCTTGGACCCTTTGAGATCACCGAGCAAGTCTCTACCTACTCCTACCGTCTCAGTCTACTGACAAAAATGTGTATACATCCAGTATTCCATGTGTCACAACTCAAGGCCTGAAACCAGTCACTCCCTTACCCTGGCTGAATTCCGATGCCCTTAGTACCAGTTATGGTTAAAGACCACATTGAGTATGAAATCGAGAAAATCTTAGACAAATGAGTTTGATACTGTCGCACAGAATACCTAGTCAAGTGGATGGGCTACCCTGAATATGACACTACCTGGGAACCTGCTGCCAATCTCAAGAACTCTCAAGACCTCATTTAAGAGTTCAAGCAAAAAGGAACTCAATGACTGCCTGTGAGGTTCTCTCCTTAGATAGTAGATGACATACTGTACTAATCAGGTACATTATGCATCAGGGCACTCTAAGGGATACAGCATCAGAAACAAGACCTACAGAAGAACTCTATAAACCCTGCAACTAATGAGGTTTGAACCAGTTCTCATCCAATCAAGATGATACTTTGGCCCTCACCTTATACAAGGATGTATAAATAACCAGACATACCAAAAGAGAATATTTACCCATACAGGACCTGTACACTGTACAGTACCTGTACACTGTACAGCACCTGAACACTTTTACCAGAACAGAAACACCTGATATAAATAGCACCCTATAATTAGCCAGATAGCAACCAGGTAGCAACCACAATGTATAAAATACCCCAGAGACAAAAGTGAATAAACCTCAGTCCGAAATTGAATCCAAAAGCAAAAGACAAGTCTGCCTGCCAAACACACTTAGGAGAAACGCCTGCCAAAAGCCCCTTGGTCCTAAAGGAATTGGATTGCAATACTTAGGAGATATGTCTGCCGATGAGCCACTGTTAAAAGGAGATTGTGAGCATTGGTACTTCATTTCCACTCCAGTCCACTTTCCATTAGAAAAGATTGGTTCGCTTGCCAGATAACCCTGAAGAGAAGTCCACTAGTTTAAATCCGCCAATCCGCCACGTACCGCCAATCCGCATTGTTCAAGAGATTCGCTGCTTAAGAAATAAGCCGCCATTTAAGAAGTCCGCCATTTTCAAGAAGTCTGCATCGTTCTACATTTTGTCCACCGATCCACTGCATTCCGCCAATCACCCGCATCGTTCAATCTGCGCCGTTCAATCCGCATTGCCTGCTTAGCCGCATCATCCACTTAGCCACATCATTTAAGTAATCCGCCTCGTCTGCAAAAAAACTGCTCAGCCCGCATCGACTGCTCCATCGCATCGCTCTAAGAAATCCACGTTGAATAAGGAAACCCGATCGCCAGTCTCCCGAATTAGTATTCAAGTTCACCGTCACACCAGCAGCCAGAACCCGCACCCTTTAAGGAATAACTGATCGTCGATTTTCAGAGAGCTCGCTCATAAGGAAATCCGTCAAATTCGCCGTATTACATGAATTATCCACCGTCGCTCAAGAAGGAAATCCACTTACAGGAGACCATCCTACAGACAAGAACGCTGCCAATTAGGAAATCACATGCAGAAAGTCTTCAGTTGTTGAATATTATACCACTAGATACCAAATATCTGAACATTTTGTTGCTTTTGACAAAGTAACTGGGGGCTCAAGCCAATCTACACAGCCACCCAACCTTGTAATTTGCCTCTATTGAGCCGGGCACATTACAGTATAAAGAACAAGTATACTGATAAAGGACCTTTGGATTACCTCTTTAACACAATTGGCCTTATAGAACTACTGACTCTGGGAGTTTAGAAGACAAGAATTCAAGATAAAGAAATCCGATGTACTTACTAAGTTTAGCATCCACTATATTACAATAGATGAAAATATATAAAGAGAGAGTGAGTCTTTTAAAAGGGGTTTTCAAAAAGGTCAGATTTTCAAAAAAGGTTGGGTTTTCAAAAAAGGTTGGATTTTTGAAAAGATTGGGTTTTCAAAAAAGATCAAAAGGTCAGGTTTTCGAAAAAGGTTATTTTTTCAAATTTTAAAAAAGATCAGGGTTTTTGAAAAAGGTTGGGTTATCAAAAAGGTCAGGTTTTTGAAAAACAGTTATCTTATATTTGAATTATTGATTTTTCACTCTAGATATTAGCTATATCAATAGACAATGTATCCAACAACAATACATTTTTTCAAATAATTGAAATGGAGTTTAATTATAATCTCAACTATTAGCCAATATAACATATATACTGCATGGCTCATATTATTAATCTAGCTGTTTAAGCCTTTTTAATATATATATCTGAAGGCTGATGATGATGGAGGAATGATTTCAAGTCTCTGAATGAGCATTATCAAGATCTGGTCATTACTATAGTATCACAAAAGATTTATTATACAATGTAAAGCCTATGGAATCAACAATTCAAAAGAACTTATTTTGGACATTAAGACTTAGTGTAACTTGACATATTCAATAATTGAATGGACTATTGAATTATCAGAGGTAATTATATTTAATTATATTTAATTTGTTAAGTGACATGGGTCTATTATATCTGAGTCTAATCTAATAAATTAATTTATATTAATAGTCCTTAAATTCAACAGTTATAGCTGATAAAGATTTGTCACAATATGCTATTAGAGTTTGTACTTAATAGTTGCTAAAAGATATCATTTTGGTATTAAAGAGTTTTCAATATACAATGGATCTTATAACTTGGTAAAAATATTCAACAATTTATTCTACTATTCTGATTTACAACTTTCTACTAGATATATTAGAGGATAATGACTAATTAATTTAAAATTATACAGCAGAACTAGAAGAAACTGAAGAGCTGAATACTCTCATTCAATAGGTGCTAATAGCAGCTATTGATAAGTTAAAGAAATACTATTTAATGACAGATTATCTGATTTATTATATTGGTACTAGTAAGTAAATATTTTGAAATTCACTTATTGCTGAAGACTATTTCAAAATTTTGAACTAAGAATTTGTTTCGAAATTTATTTTATTCTTTGAATGAGAATCAGTTCTTGATCCTAGGCTTAAACTACAATATTATTCAAATCACAATTGGGAAATAATTTGGATTGATGTGGCCAAAAAAACTGTTTGTATAGTTTATAATGATAACTATATCCCTCTATTAATTTATCACATAAGTTCTGAAGATCATACTGAAATAGAAGATAATGCAGGCCCCTTTCCCTACTACCATATCAGTCACAAGGTCTGGCAGGCAATTAGCTGAGTTCCTTTTTCCCAACTTTCAACCCCTCTACCTTAGTGTGGTTTGCTGAACCTGTTGCAGAGCAGTGAGAGGAAGACAATAGTGGGCCACAGGGGTGGATGGCAGGTTGGTTTTCTTGGACCAGGAGAAGGCCTATAATAGGGTGTGGCGAATCTGGCTGAGGAAGGTACTGGAGAGGATTAGGATCCCGGAGGAGCTGGGGGATGCAATTGTCTGCCTTCTGGAGGAGAGTCAGGCAGTGATCATAGTGAATGGACACAGGGGAACTGCCTTTCCCCTGGGGAGGGGGGTTCCCCAGGGGGACTCCCTGTCACCTATTTTGTATGCTCTGTCCCTGGAGCCATGCTGGACAGAGTCTGGAGGAGGGTTGAAGGGCTGATGGTCCTGGGCATGAACTGGAAAGTGGGGGCATTTGCAGATGATATGGTGGTGGGCCTGGGCATGGTGGCAGATGTAATGGAACTTAAGGAGGCAGTGGGATGGTATGAACAATGCTCAGGGCAGAAGTTGAACTGGCACAAGTATGAGACAATGGTCTTGGGAAATAGGCTGGTGGGAGGGGACATTATTGGAATAATTGTCCCCCCTGGGGAGGAAGTGCGGTACCTGGGGATCTTCCTCTCAATGTATGGGTCGGTCCTGCCAAAGGCCTGGTGGGAGGCTAAGGTGGGGGTGTGGGGTGATGTACTTAGGAGCTGGAGAGGGCAACACATTTCTCTGGCTAGTAGGGTGACCATTCTGAATGTATACTGGATGCTGAAGCTGTGGTACATGGCATACCATTTGGACTTTCCAGCATGAGTGGTCAAGAGGCTGCTGAAACTGGTGAGGGATTGGATCTGGGCTGGCCACCAGTATCAGATTAGGAAGCAGTGGAGAGGGGGGGCATGGGTCTGATGGACTTCCCGAAGTGGTTGCATTGCTTGCGGGCTTGGTGGTTGAAGAGAGTGGTGATGCTGAAAGGGAGTGGGTGGGTCCCACTAATGCAGAAGGTGTGGGAGGCGAGGTTTGCCCCCTGGGGGTCTGCTGGAGACCTCTCAACACTGGTGGAGGGGGGAGGCAGCCAAAGACTCCAGTATAGGGGATTTTGGTGGGGGGTAGCTGAGGGAGTGCACAGAATCAGTGTGAGATGGAAAAGTCATGCTGCGGCGGAACAGCAGGGGGGAGGAGGGTGGCAGTGGCATAGATTGCTGCTGGGGGGTGTGCAGAAATGGACTTTGACTTAGGGGATAGAGTGGAGAGTCAGGGCAGTCTGGGGTGGGACCTTTGGCCGGAGGGGTGGCAGTGAGCGGGAATCGGCGAGGAGTGGGACTGGAGAGGGCTGTGGACCTGGGGCATGGAGGTGAAGAAGTGGCTATGTCCAAGTACTGAGTGGTGTGGTGGAGGGTGCTCAGGCGAAATGTGATGCTGAACTTCAGGTCAGGGTATCTGGTCCCAGGGGGAATCTTTGAGTGTGAGGAGTGTCATAGAGTAAGGCAGGAGGGGGGGGGTGGTGCAGACCCCAGAACACTGGCTTGGAGAGTGTGAGGTGCTGGATGAGTTCTGGAGGAGAGTGGGAGATAGATTGGGGGAGTGCTACAGAAGTCGTGGTGGGGGACAATGGGAGATACTGAAGAAGAGGTTGCTGGGAGAAGTGGGGAATGAATAGCTCATGCTGGGGTGGACTTTGGCAGTGTGGGTGGGGTTGGCAGGGCATTGGCAGGCAGTATTTGAGGAGAGTGAGAGGATGTTGAAGGAGGAAAAGTTGGCGAGGTGGGAGGGCCTCCTATTAGACATTTTGTCAGGGTGGCAGAAGGGATGGGGCCCACAGAGGGGTCACTGCCAGAAGCTAGTAGAGGTCATATGTGAAAGGAGTGAGGGGAGAGTACATGTGGAGGGTGGGGAGGTTGGGTTTGCAAGAGTAGGTGTAGGGGGATGGGTGGTGGTGGGAGTGGGATAGGGTAGGGTGAGGTAGTAGCTACCAATGTGGTATGAGGACATCCTCAATGTGATTAGATAGTTAATAAATGGGGCTGCAGCCT
>RQIL01011876.1:0-11379 GCA_003951145.1 Jimgerdemannia lactiflua | reverse complement strand
AAAAAAAAAGAAAAAAAAAGAGGACTCTGAAAATGACAATAACTCCAGACTGAGGCCCCAAATTAATATGGTAGAAGACAGACCAGAAGATAATATGTGGGCACAAGATAACAATCAGAGCCATTGCAGGAGAAGTCAGAGGATGTACCAAATGCCTCCAAAGACAAAAATATAAGGAATACTCATCCAGATATATAGGAATTCGAAAAAGCCCTGGCACTATATGCCCTGAATGCAGGAGAAAGAAGAAGAGATGTTTTCACAACACTCAGCCAAGAAGCCATGCACAAGTCATACCCAATCCCAAAATTGAAGCAGCAGAAGTATGTACAAGCAATTTGGGATCAATCACTAGAGAAAAAAGATGATAGCATTTCTGAAAATGAAGAGCTCTCTGCAATTGTTTCCTGGGATGATCTGAATTGGGTACTACAAGAAGGAGAAGCTGATAACACCTTCTGGAGTGAAGAAGAAGCTGGGCCCAGCTTACAGCCAGTTATCCCAAGACCCAAAACCCATCAGGAGAAAGCCTTTTGAATGGGCAGATGCCCCCATCAAGTAGTTTTCCACTCATCAAGAGACTACTGCTATTAATGCCACATATTGGACTAGTAAGCCAGACAGTCCTCTGAATCAAAATCTCCAAAAATTATTGCAGAAGGAACCTCATTCCAAGAATCAGTCACCATACTTGCAAAGAGAAGAAACAGAGTAGAATTCTACACTCAGACAGAAGTAAAACCCCTCTCTACTCTCCTGCCAAAATATGATGTGAATGGATGCAGATTTCTAAAGCTAGGAGAAATTGAAGAAAGAAAGAAGCACTTCTAAGCCATGGGATATTATTATCATGAAAAGCATCTCAGATGCTGGCCTTGTCAATACAAAAAGATCCATCTCAGCAAGAATGTGATTGTACATACACTTAAGAGAGAAGATGACCAAGCCCAAATTCAGAAGGAGAAAAAGAAGAAATCCACAAGAAAGGTCCTCAAGATATATGACCTAGGAGGAGATATCCTGACTCTTATTCACCATACAACTCACTAAGAATGAATAGATGATACTATCAATTTCATAGAAGCCCTGGACCCCACTGGAAAAAGAGGAATCAATTATCATTGAGACCCCTCTACTGAAGCAAGATGGCCATACTTAGACATCAGAGGTTGGAGATCCAAAGCCACAGGAGCCTCAGCCCATGGACAACCTATACTTGGTAAGAATATTGCACAGTTCACCCTACTTTAGCCTAATGCAATTCCACTGAAAAAGACATACCAAGAAGATGTTGGCTATGATCTCAGCAGTCTTTATGATACTGCTATGGGCTCCAAAAGTACAAAACTCATCAGAACTGGTATTGATATGCAACCACCAAAAGGAACTTACATCCAGTTAACCTTGAGGTCTGGTCTAGCCCTTGAAGGACTTTCTACTAAAGGTGTAATATTTTAGCATAGTTTATTTCTCTTTCTTTGTCTTTCTAGTACTTTCTGTAACCTTCTAGTATCTTCCAAATGATTAGAAATCATCTCTTGGCACTAAGCTACAGTTAGAACATTCTTGTCACTTCTGTTCCAGTCTTAGCTAGTTACAGAACTTCATGGAATATTGTGGATCTTTATTTGTCATCATTGATGACAAATCTTTCTCTTGGCATTTCCATTGATTTCTCAGATCCTTCTGGATCCTTCTTTCAGATCTTGTATAAATATCCTCTCTGTTCTCTTGAATAAAGCTTAGAATATTTTCTCCCAGAATCCACAAGATCTTCCTGAACTCTTAATAACTCTTTAAGCTATTTTGAGCACTTAGAATTTAGTTGCTTCCTCATTCAAGAAACCAGAACCATTATACTTGGTAGCAGTAGTTAAGTTACACCTTGCCTAAACAAGAAACCTCTCAAGAACTAGTCAAATACTATATCTATGGACTCCAATGCTGATGCCTGGGACAATAATACCTATAGCACTCCTTACAGCAACTATGTCTCACAGAACACACCCTATGTTCAGCAAGAAGAAGAGGAGGAACAGCAAATTCCTACTCAGTCATCTGGGACTCTAGAAAGCCTGCTGCACACTGCACTGGCCCAAATTTCCCAACTTTAAGAATGACTGGACAAGAAGGAGGGCAAAGCTCCTACACAGTCTATATCTGTACCTATAATAGTATCTCCAACCACAGTCACCATCAAGCCTCAGAAGCCTGATACCTTTGATGGCCAAAGAGGAGGACTGTCTACTGATGCTTGGCTTTTCCAATTGGAGCAGTATGGAGAACTGACCAATTTGGAAGATGCAGTATTAGTCCAATTTGCCACCACACTCCTCCAAGGGAATGCTGCAATCTGGTGGTGAAATTATATTCAGAACACAAGATTCTCTGGCCAAATCAAGGTCTGGGGTGAATTCTCAGATACTATCAAGGGCCAATTCAAACCTGTCAACAGCACCAAGATCATGCGAGACTGCCTGGCAAACATCAAACAACTCAAGTCTGTACAAGCATACAATGCACAATTCCTGTCTATCCTACTGGAGCTACCTCATGTCACTGAAGACGAGAAGGTCAATAAGTACATCTGAGGTCTCAAAGGACAAACCCGAGTTTGTATTGAACTAGAAGAACCCAAAGACCTAGATACAGCAATGAAAATTGCTGATAGATTCGATGTCATTACCTATGGCAACCACTTCGAGCAGAAGAGACTGCCATTCAACAACAACCCCAGAAGGGAGGAAACCAAAGTCAGAACTGTTGGACCTGCCCCCATGGATCTAGACACCATTGACAAGAACAAGAAGAACAAGCTTACACCTGAGGAAAAGGAGTGCCTCAAGAAGGCTAGAGAGTGCTTCTTTTGCCAACAGCCTGGCCACATTGCTACAAAATGTCCCAAGAAGACTACCAAACCCAAGAGGATCCTGGCCCTGTCCAAAGACACCCAAGGTCATCAAGTCAAACAAGAAGTTGTACTCAATTTCATGCAAGTCAATCCCAAGGCCCAGATCCCTCAAGCATAATCAGAAGGAGCCATTGGTTTAGACCTTCAATCTGTCCAACAAGTCACTATCCCTGCCCACAAAAGAAGGCTCATACCAACTGGCTAGCAGTCGAAATACCCAAGGAACATTATGTAAGAATTGCACCAAGATCTGATCTCAGTATCAAGCACTCACTGGATGTCAGTACTGGAGCCATTGACCTGACTTCCAAGGAGAAATGCAAGTGCTACTAGTCAACCACAAGGACCAACCTTATACTGTCAATGAAGGCAACAGAATTGCACAGCTCATTCTGGAGCAAGCCACCCTGCCTGCCATTAAGGAAGTCACCAAGTTGTCTCCAACTAAGCAAGATCAGAAAGGCTTTGGCAGCACTGATCATAGCCAAGAACTGAGCCAACTCAATGCTCATCTTCAAAGGTCTAGTCAAAGGTCAGAACTAGATGTTCTTATAGACAGTGGAGCTGTTGGAAACTTCATCAACAAGAACCTCATCAACAAGCTCAAGATTCTCACCAAGCCAGCTGGCAAGAATGGTGGAGTTGTCACTACTGATGGCACCACTCTGCCAATTGACTCAATTGCCACTATACTTCCCCTGAAGATTCAGAAGTATTGGGAACATCTAGATTTTGAAGTGGCACCCTTAGGAGATCATGATCTGATCTTAGGCAAACCCTGGCTTACCCAACACAACCCACATATTAATTGGACCAAGAATGAAGTCACCCTGATTCAAGACAGAGTCAACATTACCATCAAGCCAGACAAGACTCAGACGAGAACCCCAATTGCAACTCTTTCTGCAATTCAGTTCAAGAAGGCCCTCAAGAAAGCTACCTGTGCCTTTGTTGTACTGATCCAACCCAAGAAAGAAGACAAGAAGCTATCAATTAGCGAAAGTGTCAAGTTACTGCTGAATAAGTACAAGGATGTCTTTCTAGACAAGCTATCTGGCCTACCACCTTCAAGAGACCATGATCACGAAATCAAGCTGGTACCAGATGCAGCTATTCCTAAGAAGAAGATGTACTTCATGTCACCACTTGAAATTGAAGCAGTCAAAAAGAAACTCAACAAACTCATCGAGCAAGGAGCCATTCAGCCAAGTGAGTCACCTTTTGGCTCCCCAGTCCTATTTGTTAAGAAGAAGGATGATACCTTGCAAATATGCATAGACTACCACACACTCAACAAGATTACTGTCAAGAATCACTACCCACTGCCACTCATCGACCAAATCTTTGATGCTCTCAAGAATGCCAAATACTTCACCAAGATTGACCTGACCTCTAGGTATCACCAAATTCACATCAAACCAGAAGATGTACCCAAGATGGCATTTATGACACTATTTGGACTATATAAATTTCTAGTTATGGCCTTTGGTCTCACCAATGTGCCAACAACCTTTCAAGACCTCATACAGACTGTCTTCAAGGATCAGCTCTATATCTTTGTACTCGTGTGCATTGATGACATTCTGATCTTCAGCGGCACTGAAGAAGAACATCTCAAATACCTTGAGCAAGTCCTTAAGATCCTTCATGAACACAAGCTTTATGCAAAGCTCAAGAAGTATGAGTTCTTCAAAGATAAAGTCGAATACCTTAGACACATTGTATCAGCCAAAGGAATTCAAGTAGACCTAAGGAAAATACAAGCCATTGAACAGTAGCCTGTACCAGCAAGTCTCACCAAACTTAGGTCCTTCCTTGGTCTGGTGGGATACTACCATTGATTTGTCAAGAACTTCTCTGGCATAGCAGAATCTTTGACAAACCTCCTGCAAATGGAACACAACTCTGACCACTATGTACCCTACATCTGGGACACCTTCTGTCAACAAGTCTTTCAAGAACTTAAGAACTGCCTGACCCATGTACCTGTCCTTAGAAACATGGACCCAAACTTGAAGTTCACCATCACTACTGATGCATCCAACTTCACAATTGGTGCAGTCATCTCTCAGGATGAAGGCCAAGGACACAGACCCATTGCATTCGAGTCAAGGAAATTATCCCCTGCAGAACAAAAGCTAGCCACTCACGAAAAGGAACTCCTGGCAATCATTCATACCCTCAAGACCTGGCAATACTACCTAGAAGGAGTTGAGTTTGATGTGATCACAGATCACAGGTCCCTTCAATACATCAATACCCAACCAACTCTTTCCCGTCAATAAGCCAAGTGGAGTCAGTTACTTCAGACCTTTACCCTGAACATCATCTACAAGCCTGGCAAAACCCTAGTTGTACCAGATGTGCTCTCAAGAAGACCTGACCTTGCCGCCATTTTACAAGTCACCGTGGCACCTGAATTCCTTAACCAGATCAAGACAGCATACGAACAAGACCCTCTGGTCCTACAAAAGAACACCAAGGAATTCAAAGAAAAGTACACCTTCAAGAACAACCTTATGTACTATCAAGACAAGGTCTATATTCCTGCCAACTCTGAACTACAATACAAGATTCTTCACGAACACCATGACTCCCCACTAGCTGGTCATCTTGGAACCAAGAAGACTATCAAGAACATTCAACAAGACTACTACTGGTCCAACATGCTCAAGGAAATTAAGGAGTATGTTCAAAGCTACAATCTTTGCCAAAGAAATAAGTCAAGCAACCAAATGCCCACTAGTCTTCTGCAACTCTTACCAATTCCAACTAAGAAGTTCGAGCAAGTCACAATGGACTTCATTGTACAACTCCCATGAACCAAATCAGGCTATAATGCCATTGTCATATTTGTAGACCACCTGACTAAGATCACAATTGCCAAGCTGACCACAACCAATGCCACTGCCCCTGAAATTGCTAGAATCTTCTTCAAGTCTATTTTCTGCCAATATGGACTTCCTTGAGTAATCATCAGTGACCATGACCCCAAACTCACAAGTCACTTCTGGCAAGTACTCTTCAAGACTCTTGAAACTCAAATCGCTATGTCCACTGCCTTCCACCCTCAAACTGATAGACAAACCAAGCGAATGAATAGAACACTTGAACAAATGCTCAGAAACTATGTCTCTTATGAGCAAGATGATTGGGACCACTATCTGACCTATGCCGAGTTTGCCTATAACAACGCAGTCCAATCATCTACTGGTCTTTCCCCTTTTCTGTTACTATACAGTCAAAACCCTGAGACCCCTGCAAGTCTAGTCTCATTCCAGCAATCCAGTCACACACAAGTCCCCACTGCCCAGAACCTTATCGATAAAATAGATTCTCTTCTCAAGATTGCAACTGTGAATCTGCTAAAGGCTCAACAATATCAAGCTAAGTATGCAGATAAGAAATGTCATGATGTCAACTACACTATTGGAGATATGGTTCTACTCAAAGCTGACAACATCAAGGCCCAATCCCAAGTCAACTGCCAGTTAGCAAAATTTCAACCCAAGTATCTTGGACCCTTCGAGATCACTGAGTAAGTCTCTACCTACTCCTACTGTCTCAGTCTACTGACAACTATGTGTATACATCCAGTATTCCATATATCATAACTCAAGGCCTGGAACCAGTCACCCCCTTATCCTGGCTGAATTCTGACACCCTTAGCACCAGTTATGGTTCAAGACCACATTGAGTACGAAGTTGAGAAAATCTTAGACAAACGAGTCCAATACCATCACACAGAATACCTAGTCAAGTGGATGGGCTACCCTGAATATGACACTACCTGGGAACCCACCGCCAATCTTAAGAACTCTCAAGACCTCATTCAAGAGTTTAAGCAAAAAGAAGCTCATTGACTACCTGTGAGGTTCTCCCCTTGAATAGTAGATGACCTACTGTACTGATCAGGTATATTATGCATCAAGGCACTCTAAGGGATACAGCATCAGAAACAAGACTCACAAAAGAACTCTGTAAACCCTGCAACTAATGAGGTTCGAACCAGTTCTCATCTGATCAAGATGATACTTTGGCCCTCACCTTATACAAGGATGGCCAGTCCTTGCCAATGAGCCAATATATTTTATTTGTCTTTTCTTTTGATTTTATTTTCTTATATTACCTTCTGAATTCAATGAGGACATTGATTCTTAAGGAGGGGGAGATGTAACATTTTAGCATAGTTTATTTCTCTTTTCTATATCTTTCTAGTACTTTCTATAACCTTCCAGTACCTTCCGAATGATTAGAAATCATCTCTTGGCACTAAGCCATAGCTATAACATTCTTGTCACTTCTGTTCCAGTCTTAGCTAGTCACAGTACTTCATGGAACATTGTGGATCTTTATTTGTCATCATTGACAACAAATCTTTCTCTTGGCATTTCCATTGATTTCTCAGATCCTTCTGGATCCTTCTTTCAGATCTTGTATAAATATCCTCTCTGTTCTCTTGAATAAAGCTCAGAATATTTTCTCCCAGAATCCACAAGATCTTCCTGAACTCTTAATAACTCTTCGAGCTATTTTGAGTACTTAGAATTTAGTCGCTTCCTCATTCAAGAAACCAGAACCATTACAGAAGGAGGAACTATTGACCCAGGATGTACAGATGAAATCAAGATCATCTTAAGAAATGGAAGTGGTGAATGGATTTGGATCAACAAAGGAGACAAAATCACACAGGCAGTCTTTCTCAAGTACAAGACCCCTCAGCTATAAGAAGTACCCAAGCTTACTTAAGGAAACAGACAAACTAAAGGATTTGGAAGCTCAGATAGGAAGAAAGTACATCTCCTTCAAGTTAGCCAATTCAAAGCAAATACTTCTCACTAAGTTTTCTGTCAGCCAGTAAAACTTCACAAAAATCTCATCCTTGAACCAGGAGAGCAGACCACTATCGAAATCTTTGCACCACCAGACTCCAGGAATCTCTTCTTTAAATCCAATGAAGAAATCCGAAATCTGCACATAGAAGGATACACATTCCCTGACAAGATGAATCCAGTACACTCCCAAGCAACCAACACAAGTTGGGAAAACATCATCCTGCCAAAAGGAACCATCATTGGACACCTTGTGCCTTACCTTAACCAAACATATAGAGAAGTTTATGAATTAAACTTACAGGGAAATGGTAAAAGGTCACAGAAGAAAGGAAAGGCCCCTCTGTGACCCAGGAGAAAGTGAAGCCTTCTACAAACATTGAAGAAGAATTGATACCTCAGCAATAACAACAATTGACCAAACTCCTTCATAAATATCAGGATATCTTCACTACAGACTATGGCAACCTACCATACAACCCATCATACCACCACAGTATAAATACAAGAAATGCAACACCCATCTGACAGAAGCCATACAGGATACCCCACTACTTAAAGACATTCAAAAAAGAATACATATCAGAACTCTTAGACAATAGAGCCATCTGACCCTCCACCAGCCCGTGGGCCAGCCCTATACTTATTGTACCAAAGAAAGGAGGATGGAGACTTGTTGTAGACTTCAGAAAACTCAATACAGTAACCAAAAAAGATGTATACCCTTTGCCCCAAATTGATGACCTTCTGGACCAGCTACAAAATACAAGATACTTTAGAGTATAGATCTATTCACAGTATTTCATAAAATACCAATGGATTCTAAAAACATTTAAAAGATAGCTTTTCTTACCCTAGGAAAATTGTTTGAATATCTCTAAATACCCTTTCAACTCTGCAATATACCTCCAACCTTTCAGCAAATGATAAACTCAGTATATGCCCCTCTCATCTACTACTGCCTGATTATTTATATGGATGATTCCAACATCTACTCAACAAATTTTGAAGACCACCTGCAAGACCTTGAAGAGTTTTTCAAACTCACCTAATAAAACCACCTAAGACTTAACTCAAAGAAGTGCTACTATGGCAAACAGAAGCTTGAATTCATTGGATTCATAGTTTCTAAAGATGGAATATATACAGATCCCAAGAAGATTGAAAAAGTCAACAACTTTCCTGTCCCCAAGACCCTAAAGGAAGCTCTGTCCTTCCTGATGCTTGTATCCTACTACAGAAGATTTATTAAGAGATTTGCTGAAATCTCTGCTCCAATCTGAATCTTGCTAAAGAAAGAAGTACTATTTCAATTGAAAGAGCCACAAAAAGAAGCCTTCCAAAAACTACAACATTGCCTGACCTCAGCACCAATCCTAGTCCAATCAGATCTGTAGAAACCTTTCATTCTATATACTGATGCATCCAAGAATGGCCTCAGAGCAATCCTTGCATAAGAAGGATCTGACAAATAGCACTATGTGATAGCTTATGCAAGCAGAGCCACCAACAAACAGCAGACCAACTATGAGAGCACCAAATTGAAATACCTTATAGTTATATGGGCAGTTACCTTATTCAAACATTACCTCATTTGAAGAAAGTTCACTCTGATCACAGACCATGCAGCTCTCAAATAGTTACTGCACTGAAAAGACCCCACTAGAATCCTTGCCCAATTGATCCTTATCCTCCAAGATTATGAAATCAACATCATCCACAAAGCAGGAAGAACTCACAACAATGTTGATATTCTTTCCTATATGACTCAATGAATCAAAGGAAGGGTATATCTCAGAACTACACTCTCAAAGAAGTTTCTATGACCATCAAGGAGCAAGAAAATCTCATCTGACAAGAATATCAGAAAGTCCATCAAGGATAGATAAATACAGAAGACAAGATTTGAAAATATTATCAACATTGACCCCACCTCAGAATATAAGTCCAAGACCTCATCTAGAAGTGTGACACCTGCCAGAAGTATCAAGGAAGAAAGAATTACCAAGCCCCTTTACAACTGATTCCCCCACCCACTCACATCTTCCAAAGATAGGAAGTAGACATAATTGGACCCCTGCTAGTAATATCAAAACAAAACAGATATATTCTAGTATTTATTGAACATCTGACCAAATGGCCTGAAGCATACCCTATGGAGATTGCAGATGCTCTGACCATTGTTGGACACCTTCATAACCTTTCCCTCCAATATGGACTCCCTGAAGAAATCATCTCTGACTAAGGAACTGAATTTGTGAATAATATAATCTCAAGTTATACACAAATTCATGGGATTCACCTGAAAAGAACTATCTTCTATTACTCTCAAAACCAATGGAATGATCAAAAGAATGAACCAGACCATCAAGAAAGGACTTGCCAAGGTTAATCCTACCAATTGAGATCTCTGCTTACTTGAAATCCTGTGGGAAATCTGAAATATCCCTGCTGCCTCAACCAAACAAAAGCCCTTCAAAATGATATTTGCCAAGAAGACCAGAACTACTGACCATGAGAATCTTGGAAAGCTTCTTAAAAAAAAGAGATCAGCTGTGAAAAGATGTCCAAAACCAGATTATCAAGACCTAGGAAAGACAAAAGAAGTATTATGACCAGAAACAGAAGGATTAGAAGATCAAGATTGAAGATCAAGTCCTAGTTTAGAGAAGTATAATTGAAACAAACTTTACTGCCAAACTGGAACCAAAATGGAAAAAACCATATCTTGTACACAATATCAAAGAAACTAGCATCTATATAAGAAGCATGAATGGATGTGTCTTGAGAACTCCAGTTCACATTAACTGACTCAAGACATATCTGTACAAACTATGATAGACCTTTGCCTCTAGACCCTCATCCTCAGCTTCTTTCAAGCCTTACCAATTCTCCTGCCACTATTCCACCAAACCCAAGGAACTCCAGTCCACCAGATTCAAGAATACCTTAAAAATCTTGCTATTACTCAAAGATTGCTTCAAGTCCACCAGCTGCAGGCATACTACTCTATTGGACAAATCCTATAAGGCCAGGCCTATATAAAAAGCCCTGCTGATCTGATATGAAGGAATGCTATCACAGCTAAATGAATTTATACTCTGTATAAATAGAATGTTGGAGCACTCCTTTAGGCCCAATTCTACCTCAATGATATCTAGAAGATAAATGCCCTTACCTTCTAAAGCACCTTGCAACAGGTAGAACTCCTATTCCCTGAAGAACAAGAAGATCAACCAGAACTCAAGTTAGAATAGAGTGATCTAGATACAGATGAAGACAATGGTACAGATATTAATACTGAAGATACCTATGCTTATTGGAATAATAACTAAAGGATAGTCTGGGACAGACCACCCTTTAGTGGGGGCTGATGTAATGAACCACAAAAATGTAGCTACCTCTAGTACTCCCAATGAATCAAATTGAGGCCCAATTCAATTTGAATCAATTTGAATTGAGGTCCAATTCAATTTAAGGTCTGATTCAAACTCTATTTTTAGAAATTTAATAACTCAACGAATACACATCCAAATTCAATGATCTTTAGCTTGTTAGATTCCTCTTATATAGGGGAATCTAACAAGCTAAAGATCATTAAATTTGGACATGTATTCGTTGAGTTACTACAATTCT